>BRDA01043681.1:0-11334 GCA_036984385.1 Crenuchus spilurus
TCTAGTTTAGTTGACCGCCAGTTCCTCTCTAATTTCCGAACTACTTGCTTTAAAGTGCGAGTCTGATCATTATACCATTGGGCAAGCTTTTTCTGCCTTGTCTTTTTATATTTAAGTGACCCCATGTTGGTTCTTCTACCTGTTGTTTACATAGCTGGTAATTCAGATAAGGTAATCCTGAAAACTGTGTATCTGGATCAGGGTGATACAATCCAATGTTGCTTTGAAAAACCGGCTTAAAAGTAAGACAGATCACCTGATCCTGGACAGCAAAAAATGGGATTACCAAATCTGGATAATTTTGATCCGGATTACATTTTTTGAACAACTGGCCCCTGGAGTCTGAGGGTTTTTCAGACACTCTGATGTAGTCTGATATGCCGTCACTTTTTTTGCAAATTACACCTAAAATTAAAATACACCTCTAAAATTATTTTTTTCTCAGACTGTTAAACTTTAGCCCAAACTCAACAATAAAAGTGGCAAACAGTAAGAGTGTCATAAATCTATAATTTGATTAATTCTGCTCTAAACTTCCAAAAACCTGTTTTCAGATGTAATGATATATTGTGGAAAAAACACACTCTAAACATTTCTAGTCAAGACTTCTGAGCCCTGAATTGAGTAAACAGAGGTCTTGGCTGCATACTGCGGATTACAGTTTATAACAATGGTATTTGGTTTTATTTCTAAAACAAACCGAATATGAGGTGACACTGTTTGTCACTCATTCTGTGGGTCCTAGATTGAATATTTATAGGATAGGTGTGAGAAGTCTTTGTTCAGGTGAGCACAAAGGAGAGCACCTTTGTTTTCGCACATTCCTGCGGCACTACTTAACCACTGGTATGTCTGGAATCTACATCCGCTCCATGCAGGCTCTCAACTGGTGTCCCACAAGGCTCAGTACTGGGTCCTCTTCTTTTCTCACTATACACTCATTCTCTTGGTGAAATAATTTCTTCTCATGGATACCACAGTCATGCTGATGACACTCAACTTATGTTTTCCTTTTGTCTTTCTGACCTTTCTGACTCAGGTATCCAGCATGTCTGGCTGACATCTCTACATGGATGACAACCCACCACCCTGATCTTTTATTAATTCTGAATCAGCTGCAGGTGCTGGATGGCTTGAATGGCTGGTCTTCAATCAGCCCAAGTTCTTCTACATCACTCCACTGCTGCGTTTACTTCACTGGCTTCCTGTAGCTGCTCGCATCAAATTCAAAATCATGATGCTCCCCTAAAAAGCAAAAAATGGACCAGCCCCTTCCTACCTAATGGCAATGGTCAAATCTTGAGCGACACCTCACGCCCTTCGAGCTTCTAGTACAGCCCACCATCCTTCAAGACATGTAGAAAACCAGCATCAAGACTCTTCTCTGTCACAGCACCCAGCTGGTGGAATGAACTCCCACTGTCCCTTGCAGTCTTCATATGCAGAGCACTCTCTTTGTCGAGCACTTAAGCAAGCACTAGTTTAAAACACTTGTTGTATTGCATTGTAATGGTCTTATATTGTATATAATTGTGATTATTTCCTTCTTTTTAGCTATTAGTGATGGTTTTGTTCTAACTGTGTCTGAACTGAACAGTAGCTTGGACTCCAACCTGTCTGCACTAGTTGAGATTAGCGTTGGGCGGTATTAGTGTTTTTCATACCGTGGTATGAGCTTGAGAAAATACCGCAGTATGCGGTATTATCGTTGGCGGCTGCTGCAGCTGAGTGCCCCCTTCGCCCCCAGTCCTTAGCCTGGCTAAGCTAAGAGCCTTTCTCAAGCAGACTGTTTCATAGTCATTGTGTGGCAACACGGTTCTGAACGTTACTAGTCTTTGTAGTGTCTCAAACAGAGTCTTCTCAGTAGTGTGGCAAAACAAGAGTGTCTCTGGTAGTGGCGTGGAGGAGAGAGAGCTAAACAAACGGGCGTGCACCTGCTGGTGCTCTGTGTGCGTTTCTGTCCTTTCCGTGTGCTCCGTTTTGCTCTTCGCCCAAAGTCAGTCTAAAACCCACCCTTCAGAAGCTTAAACTAGTCCATAATGTCCGTCACATGTTTGAAGCAAATGGCAAAACAGCTATGAATGTACCACTTAGTATTTTGTTTATAAAGGATTTATCAGTCCATCAAACCTTTTTTTCTTTTTCCCAGTCCTTGCAACAGCACCTCCTGTATTTCCCCATTTACATGGCATATTAGCTAGTGACTGTTTTCTCTTTTCTCTCTCTCTCTCTCTCTCTCTCTCTCTCTCATTATTGTTGTGTTCAAACTTCCTTAGTGTCGACTTATACGTGTTTGCACGCCGTGTTGAAGTAATATCCTAGGCAGCACCCACTTTTCTGTTGTTTTCTGGCGGCCGCGGTAATTTTTAAAAGTAGCCCAAAAAACGCAAGCTGGACTGGATTTTCAAACAAGCCCAATTTATGATGATGATGATGATTGTTACACTTATATAGCGCCTTTCTTAAACCCAAGGACGCTTTACAATCAACACACTCCATTTACACACACTCAATCACACACACCGGCGAGAAGCGGCAGCCAATTGCGCACAGCGTACTCTCAACCGGAAGCGACCGTCCACCTGGAGGACTGCATCGAGCACTAGGGGGATCACCCAGAACAGAGTGCCAACCATATCTGGGCAAACATTCATACATACATACCCCGGAGGAAACCCACGCAGACACGGGGAGAACATGGAAACTCCGCTCAGATGGCTCGAACCCAAGACCTCAGCGCTGAGAGGCGAACGTGCTAACCACTAAGCCACCGTGCCGCCCAATTTAGCGTGAAACCAGCAAACCTGGCAACTCTGACCTCCTCGCACTCTCTCTGCTGCACGGCCAAACCAAAGCCACGCCCTATCCTAGATTAGTCCAAAGTGCACACAGCCATTGGATGCCACGTAAAAGGGGAACAGCCAATTCGCAGCTCGAAAGGAGATAACCATGTGGGGAAAGGAGAAGCAGCCGCAGCTTTACCAATTACTTGTTTAGTTTTGAAATAAAGTATCAAGTGTATGTGTGTGTTTCTGTGAAACTGGCGCTGTGTTTTGCTGATGTGTGAAGCACGTTTAAGTCCAGGTTTTAATAGACGTCTTTTTCAAATTTGCTGCATTACCTCACGTGATTAATACGGTCATAATTTTTAGATACCGTCACCATATTTAAATACCGCGGTATAACAAAATACCGCTATACCGCCCAAGCCTAGTTGAGATAATTATCTTAATGGGAACAAAACACTTTTGTACGTTGCTCTCGATAAAAGTGTCTGCCAAATGCTGTAAACATAAAAAACATCCAAGCTAATACATTTCTCTGAAGTGCACCACACACTCTGAATGTCTGTATTTACTTAACAATATTGACTTGTACAGCAATAACTGATTCACTCAGTTGGGTCTCAGAAAGATAATGCTACAGATAAAGAAACACGAAAAGGCACTCAAAGCTTCCCCATGCATGTCTAGGATGGACCTGTATTGGCATTTTTTTCTCTGTAGTTACTTATCTAGCAGATGTTGTTTTTGTGCAGATTGTAGATTTTTCTCACATTCTCAAAATACGTTAGAATTGGTTCAATTAAAGTACATGCAAGGATGAATGAGGAAAAGCATATGGAAACAAAAGATGTGTATTAATATCAGAGATGATGTAAATGTGAAAAATGCAACAAATACAACAAATACCCCTCCCAAAAATACTTCTAATTATACCAGAATATATAAGAATATACATCAACTGTAATACACAATTTAAAAAATAAAGCTGCCAAAAAGGCTTCTTTATGCATTGCTATAGAAGTACCACTTTTGATTGCCTAAACCAGATGTTCTCAACCACTGGCCCATAGACCAGTATCAGACCACAGAACATTTGCCAGACTACAAGGGAACAAGTTTCTTAAAAACAATATCTTTACACAGTGAAACTTTTTGCATGCTGTAGAAGCATTGTTTTTGTGTACCTTCTGAAAACATACATTTTACTCATAAAATGATACAATAAAAAATTTCACTTATAATAGCTTTGTTATTTTGAAAGTTTTAATAATGTTAATGCATCAATATACTTCTTTTATATACTTTTATATACCACTGCCACTGTTTTGTTAGTTTAGTTTAGGTTACTCTGTCGTCCTATCATATCCTTTCCTCTCTCATCCTCTCAGAAAATAAGCTGCACATTTCAGCATTTTTGTGTTTTTCAAGCTGCCTTTTCATATGTTCATCAGAAATTCATATATTAAAGGTGTCGTTTGCTCCTCACTTCATGTGCTACCACGGCTCATTTTTGCTGCTGTTCTGGTTATTGTACTTCTTTTATTGTTGTTGAATGTTGTTAACGTCTGTGTCAACTTCTTGTATTTGGACAGAAATTCTGAATCTTCTAGAAAAGTGTTTTCACACTGCAAATGAACTGGACCATGGTTCAGTAGATCAGGACAGAGACCACCTCTTTTGGTTGAACCAAATTTTGTTCCTTTGGTCCGGACCGTGGTTCGTGGCCCCTTTCACACCTGCTATTTTGGTATGGACCAACCTGAAAAGTCCGAAAGTCTGGACCTAACAATGTAGGTGTGAAAGCACCCTAAGTTATGTGTACTTAATGAAGGTGAGTGTAAACTATTGAAAATCAAAACATTTTCGCTTAAGTATACTGTGGAACCTTTCAAAATGACTTTTTAAAATTCACTAGAGACTGCTGACATAGAACTATGCTTGCATCAGGTCAAGCCCTTGATTTACCAACATAAAATAAACACAGTCTCTCCATCACAGTCTCTCTATACCCACATTACAGTGGACATGTACTGTACTGCTGTTATCTGATTTGAACAGAACTTATAGTGAACAATAGAATGATGACAATTAACATATTAACATAGTGGCATATTTCATTCTCTGCTGTTAATTGTACATGTAAATTCTTTATCCATTAAACACCCCACACTGAGACATCCCATATTGCTGATTAATGCTGTAATCAAAGTAAGAACACACATTCTAACCACAATAAACTCATATATAATCAGTTTTGCTGTGGTTGGTCACAACAGATATTTGGTAAAAGGCATGAATCCCCTTAAATAAACTCTTCAATTCAAAATTCACTTCACAGTCTACATGCCTTTAGACTTGCCACATTCATTATTATAATCATTCCAAGCAATGATGTTCATCAGATTTTAAGGCCCACATCTGAGCAATGTGAACCAGGAGCCACAAGCCTAATGGCAAGTCAGCGACATTCTCTTACCACAGTCCCACTCCCATATCTTCCAATGCAATGTGTGCAAACTTACGCAACTGAGAACATATGTTTTGGTTTAAGTGCAAATATTTTTAGAAACTTGTGACTTGTGGTGATGGTGTCTGAATGGTGTACGAATGGGGCAGGACATAAAAAGGCTGCAGGGCATTACTAGAAGTGTGACTGTATGACAACACTGGAGTTCAGCATGGGATTAATATTTGAAGAATGTGAATGATCAACATGACCTAAAATGGTAATGACAGATGGAGTTTTAATTAGTTTGGCCTCTTGGAGTCCTGTGTGAGTGCTCAATTTAATACCAGGGTTTATATTCTGATTGTTCCTGGAGTGTTCTTTCCTCTGTCTCTTTATGTGGAGAGAATGCCATTGTTACCAATGCACACATAAGAAACACAATTGGAAACACATGGAACAGTCCCTTCTGTACGAGGTGGTTAAACAATTCAATCTGTGATGTAAAAAAAATAAAAGAATACACCATCCAACAGCAGTACATTCCAGCCCCAACATTTATTCATGTACTCTCACTCTGTGGCAATTTGGCCGATTGTAAAGTAGAGATGTCTCTCTTTTGTGGTTTGGAGCACATGCCATTGTCAATGCAGGGGAGACAAACCCTTTCTGACAGAGTGTGGGATGCATGTACAGAAGGAACAGGGTAGGAATGGAACAGATGGAGAAATAAGTGTAATAGTTTAGTTGATGAGTGGTTATTAACTGTATTCTGACATATATATATATATATATATATATATATATTCACACACACACACACACACACACACACACACACGTGTGTGTGTGTGTGTGTGTGTGTGTGAATTTTCAATTTTCCAAATTTCAGTTACTAATTAGAAATATTCTATTATTATAACTGTACATATCATGGGTAAATGTTTTAAGATTAATACCTAGCGCCTGCTGTTTAAGGTGTTATAATATTTGTATATTATTTTATATAATTCAATGCATAAGAACATTTTAATAGTATACAGATTTTTCTAGCCACTAATTCTAATCCAATAACCAGACTGTTTGACTTTTAGTATGATCTTCAGCGTAAGGACAGCATAACAATGAGTTTGCTATGAATCACTGAAAATACTTCTTAATATGGGAAGAAGAACATCCCTTGGATGCTAACAATACCATTACAAATCAGGTGAAGGGAAGAGGGTTTTTGTGTTTGGTGTCACCTTGGAGCTGTGTGTGTTTGTGTTTGTGTGTGTGTGTGTGTGTGTGCATGTGTGTGTGTGTGTGTGTGTGCCTGTTGTACATCCATTCTAGCCCCACAGTCTTCAGAGAGTGGCTGTGATAGCCACCCACAGGCAGGTGCTTCCTCTTCACCCATCTAAGCAGACACACACACACTGTACAGCTCTGATTAGGACCCATCAACCCCCCCTTGCTGTGCGTTTTCTGTTAACTGCCAAGCCCTGCTGCGGTGCTTTCCATGAAACATGAGTAGGGAGCACGCTTGCAGTCGCTCCTTATAAACTGTGATGAGAAGCAGTGCTACAGCAACAAGCACACACAAAAAAAAAAACACAAGCAGGTCAAACTTTAGGCTACATTAAAGAACACTGAGTGTCAGACCTCTGGGATTGAGCCAAAAGAAGCTTATGAGATGGCTCATCCTGTAATACCTCAGGAAGGAAGGGAAAATTAGAAGAGAAAGAGAATGAATAAGAGAGATAGAGAGTCTTGTCTATTCTCTTTGGGGTGAAAGAGGTCACCTATTTTGGTCAAGAAAAACTGATTTTTTTAGCACAAAAATCGGTAATAGCTTGAGACCATTTTAGAGTTTATATGTTATGAGGAAGCATGAGCCTTATCATGATTAAGAGGAAGATAATGGATGAATGGATGTTATGAGGATCAAGAGTTGTTTTCACCAGCATATATTATTAATACAGACTAACCTACTGAGTAGAGCTGAAGCATACAGAATTTACTAGCAAAACACAATTCTAATAAACATAATAAAACTAAATCAGTAGTTTGGCAAACAAATCAAATTTTCACAATTTATTTTGAGTTTGAGTGAATTACTATTCAAACAGCACCCACATTAAAATAAATATGTCACTGTAACATATAATGACATTGCACAATTAATGAATATGTGACCCTGTCGCGTCCCTGTCCACACCCCCTGCCTCTTCTCTGTCTGTCATGTGTGTGACGTGTGTTTGTGTCCTGTCACGTCTCGTCCTCCTCACCCAGCCAAGTCATGTCATATCTTTTCATCATATCAGTTAATTGTATGCACCTGTGTCCCATTTGTTCAAAGTTGTCTCATGTGTAATTATGTGGGCTTTAAAGCCTACCTAATGTGTCAGTACTTCATCCATCATTCTGTGTGATTGTCATGATATGTGTATATGTCTTCAAAGTATTATCCTGTCTTCATATATTAGTTCGTTTTGTTCATAGCCACAGTGCTCATGTCACGCCCCTTACCAACCCAGTTGCATTTATCCACTTCAGCTCCAACATGCTTCCTCTACAGCCTGTCACTCACTTAACCAATGCTCTCCAAAGTACTGATCTGGAGCACCTGACACTCATTAACTGGGACCTATATGAATTCTCTCCAAACATAAGAACAACGTGAAGTATTGCCAACCTAGTGTTGCCTTGCCAAGTATTTATTCTTATTTTAGCCTTGCTATCTTGACCAGTTTCGACTACTCTTTTGCCCAGCCCTTGTAATTTTGTCTCTTTGTGCCATCCTGGTACTTGACTTCTCAGCATGACTCTCTTTCTGTTTTGGAATACCTACATTACCCTGTTTTGCTCCAAGAGTGATCTCTTGATTGTGACTTGATTTGTAACTGCCTTTGCCCTTTATTCTAAACACTCTCATTTTTACCTGCATTTGTCTGCTCCTGTTTTTAAATATTCTAATAGTTCTGCTTGTTTAAAAAAGTAATTTTTCTGGGATCAATGTTGCTTCCATCTCCTCGTTCTGCACCATCACTGCAACAATATAAAATATGACAATTTACCTTCATGAATTATGAAATCAAACGAACGTTTTCATGATATTCTAATTTTTGGAGTATGTTTCAAGCACAAATTTTGCTTCTTTAGATTAGAACTGGGGCTGCCATGCTAATGGTGCTAAACACTCAATTATTCACCTTATCCCAAATCAGCAAAACTTTTCAAAGTGTCAAATGTATCTATTCAAACTGCATCCAGGTCTTAATTGAAGT
Organism: Crenuchus spilurus; assembly: GCA_036984385.1. Taxonomy (NCBI): domain Eukaryota; kingdom Metazoa; phylum Chordata; class Actinopteri; order Characiformes; family Crenuchidae; genus Crenuchus; species Crenuchus spilurus. Next base: position 8,502 of record BRDA01043681.1, read on the forward strand.
CTCACAAGCTAGTCAATGTATTTTAGGGAACAGTATGACTTATTATGAACTATAAAAAGAACTAAATGCTGTGGCAGTCGTTTTAGACACTGAATACGAACAAAAACCACATGAAGTAGGAGTGCACATCTAGAATCAGTATTAATGGCAATGACTGACAAATACAGAAGAATCTGATCCAGTATCTGACTTTGTAAATACAATCCTACTGAAATAATGTTCTACTATTCATTTTTATAGTTCATACTTCATGTATAGTTTGTCATACTGTATCATAAAACACCTTGACTAGTCTATGAGACCTTAATTAAGATCTGGATTTCATTTGAGAGAAGCTTAATTATGTATGTTTTACAAAAACACAAACACATTGATTAGTGCATGTTTGTTACCAAGTTTAGTTCTTTTTAGTTTCTTGTTCAGTTTCAGTTCAGTACCAGTTTTAAAACAATGCAGCAAAATTTGGACTTCAAACATGATTGTGTATATATGGTTTTGAGTGAATGCTACAGAGAAGTAAAAGGTATAATTTATATATTTTCAATGGACAAAAGAAATTTGATAGAACACTAATCTTTCCCATCACTAACTGTAATCAAATCACGAGATCATTTGAATTTTGAAAACTCAGTGTAAGTAACAATGACTGTGCTATGAATAACTGACAATACCTCTAAAAAGAGGAAAGCAGAAAAATCTCTATGAAACTATCAAACCTAACAGAGAACAGTAGTGAAGAGTCACCGTTCAGTAAGGAGACAACATCTCAGATGATGGCTATTAGGACCACAGCACTGTCAAACCACATGTGACAACCGTTCCAGAATTGCATATATGACAGAAATCATTTGAGTTGGGTGATATGCACTCTGTTAAAGTTTAAAGTGAATAGGTTGGTGTGAGAATCAAGAGGACAAAAAGATGTTGCACCACTTCTTGTCCTAAGCTGGAGTCCTAAGCAACTTCCTCCGAGGCAGAAGTTACAGTTTTTCAGTTCCTATTTTTAATACTGGATTTTACCAGGTTTTAATGGTTTTATTAGGGCAAGTTATATAAATGTATTTTCAATTGTCAGAGTGTTAAAGTAAGAGGACCTCTGCGCTTAACCCATCCATGCAATGAAAAACAAACAAAAGTGAACTAGGCTGTGAGAACATGTGCCCCAAGCAGTGGGTAGCCCTATCCATCATGCCTGGGGAGCAGCTGGGGGTTAGGTACCTTGCTCAATGGCACTTCAGTCATGACCTGCCCGAGGACCAAACCAGCGACCTTCTGTGTTGCAAGATCAGATCCTTAACCATCAGACCACGGCTGTCCCCAAGCTGAGTCCTAGCATTTTGTATACTGATTCTTCATTGAAAAAACAAGTAACTGTGCAAATAAGCAAAGACAAAAGACCTGGAATGACTGCAAATTAATTTCAAAGTTAAATTCACTACAAAATATCAACAAGCAAACATTCTATATCTTTGAAGAAACCATGTCACATTTTTAAAGGCAGCTATACAGATCATATTAATACTGTTATGGTTATTATGCCTATCAGCTGTAATAAAGGTGTGACAATCAGTGCTTTGGTAAGATGACTTAAACAAACAGTGTTAAAAATGTGCTAAAATGTCAGAAATTAATGTACAATTCATGTCAACAAATGCCAAACATAGGCACTAGCTGCAAAATATAGCTCAACATTTTTCATACAACACCTGTTGCCAAAGTCATTTCACAAGAACAAGCACATTATTAAGTTGATATTAATGTAGCTAATATAGCATTTTGAGTATAGTATCAAATGTTACTGAATATAAAGGGGAATATCCTGAACTCTTGTGGTTTCAGGATGTCAGCCATACAAATTCTATTTTCTCTAGTATAGTTTAAATCTGGCAGGACTGATAATATCCATTCATAATTCTTTATTGCCAAAACAATGAGTATTATATGAGGATGCCTGGCCTACTCCTCAGCGTAGTTAGCAATGGCCTAATGCCATTGCTTTTACTGACAGAGTCAAAGAAATGTCCAAGAACTGATTTTAGTTATGCACAATTCATAGCTAATCTAGGGTACAGTTACTGGGTTAGGATTATCTAGGGCATATCCTGGATAGGTGATAAATATAGAAAATCAAATGTGTTGAGTGAACTCCAAGCCCTTTATCTGCCTAGGACAGTTCTTTGACTGTCAGTTCTGACTGAACCATAAGGCAGTAGCTATTTTTCTTCTTATGTGTACTCCCCATTTCACCTTAAATATGAATAAAAATCCAACTTCAGTTTAACAATAAGATTACTTATTAATAGTAATAATAAAAAATAATAAAACTAATAAGGTTACTTTGCAATAAGGTTACTTTAAATGAATCAGAAATATGATCTGCTTTACATAGCATACATTTTCTGACAAAGCAAATGCAAGAAGACCTTGTGCATGATTTTATTTGCTTCTTATTTTTCCATATAATTAAAATAAGGACTATAGACTGGTTGAAAAAAAAAACATGAAGTGTCATTCTTCCACCAAAAACTTCTTTGAGTCTACACAATTCATGTGATTGAATTTCACCAAAAGGTAACACGTTTTAATGCATAGTAGGGGAATAATAATAGCTTTGGCCATCTTGTAGACTAAAGATGTGTCTATACTCATGCTTTGTATAGTCTCATCGATATTTTTTCACGTGTTTTTGAGCAAAGACAATTTTCATCAGATGCTGAAAGTTAATACTCTCAAATGCTCTGAGTGTACAAACCGGATTCCAAAAAAGTTGGGACGCTATACAAATTGTGAATAAAAACTGAATGCAATGATGTGGAGATGGCAAATGTCAATA
>BRDA01043683.1:0-10841 GCA_036984385.1 Crenuchus spilurus
GGACTGAGTTAAACAGCCGGCGGCCCGGCGGCCCACTAACCCATCGGCCCACCGGGGAAATCCCCGGTAGTAATGTATGCCAGTCCGCCCCTGATATAATATATATCTTAATAATATATATTTATATTAACTGGGTTACAATCGGTAACTTCCTTTCAGTTCTGGCCAGACTTGCTCAGTGATCATTATCTTAATCCATGACATCTTCAGCAACTTCCTGATGCACTTGTTCTCAAAAGCCTTTCTTCCTGTTTCTTCAGTGTCCAGGCTTCACATACATATGTAGCTATTGACCAGGCCAAGGCTTACATCAGTCTTACTTTAATGTTGGTGCACAAATCATCGCATTTGAAGGTCTTTTCCAGTTCCTCCATCCTTTGTGAATTTTGAGCGTGTGTATTTCCCGACTGCAGGGTTAATTTGTGTTAATGACTGATCCAAGTAGACAAAACTTGTCCACCTCTTCAACATTTTCTCAATCAACAGTAAAGTTAGTGGCCTTTCTTTTTGTCATGATTTTTTTCTTTTCCATGAGTCTCATTTACCAAGGGCCTTCAGGTCTTTATAAGTGTTGTGTCATCAGCATATTATCAGCATAGGTTATTGTTTCTTTTACCAATTTTGAATCCCTTTTTTTGTCATCTTCCTCCGGTTTTGCACATGTTCAGCATACAGGTTCAGTGTATAGTATTGTGACAGAATGAAGTCTTGTCTAACTTTATGAAGCTGATATCAGTCTGTCCAATTTTCTCATGACTGTGGCTTACTGATTAGTGTCGAGATTCCTCATTAGAATGAAGAGATGTTCTGGTATTCCCATCTCCATGATAACATTCCATCATTTTGTGAGGTCAATAGAGCTAAACGCTTTTCTGTAATCAATGAAGCACATGTTGACATAATTCTTAAATTAACTTTCCATAATCTAGCATACATCTGTGATGATATTTCTTGTTTCTCTACCTGTCTTGAATTCTGCCTTTACATCTGGAAGTCTCTAGTCTGTGTTAAACAATCTTTAGCTGAATTTTCCTGGCATGTGATATGAGTGAAATTATGCAATGGCTGGAACACAACTGGGCTGGTGATCAACTGCAGATAGATACTAGAGAGTAAACTTGAAAATTTTAGAGAAATGAAGCATGCAGCCTTAAACCCTTTCAAAAATATAAACACAGAATGTCCCTGATCTCTGAGGAATTTAAGCCAATGAATAGAAAGGGGAAATTTTAGTTTAGTCAGGAGAGAGTAACCTTTAAGATATACTGTACCTTCATTTTACCAGCAGAGTCTGGTCTGCGCAGAAAGAAACTAGAAGATGACTCTGTGAGGAACATCCATAATGAAGTCAATAAAAATCTCCATCACCATTGTAAACAATCTCTGACTCTTTAATGACTGCAGCTCCTGATTAATTAGGACTCAATGCTATATTTTAAATAGTAAAATGATAGCATTCATAGCTGTAAAAATCTTTAGAGTTCATCCCTGAAGCAGGTGGACTGTAAATGTGTTATGTTGAGCAAATTTAGTTTCAAACAGAGTTGTGCCATCTCTTGAAAAACAATAAACACTGAAGGAGTTACTAAATGTAACTCCACCTCCAGGTGTAAGAGATTCAAAACATTATGAGATTTTACATTACGTTTAATGCAATTATTCAGGCTTATAACATTAATAAATAGAAATACACAATTTAGGACAACACTTAATGAAAAACACATTAAAATTTGCTGAGAAAAACATATTTCACCCTTGTTAAAAGACATTTTATAATAGCATGACATAGTTAATTTATTTGTTCTTTGTGTAAAGAGGAAAAGGTAAAAATGTAAAAAGGAAGCCATTTCTTCTCTGCAAATTGCAGATTCCGTCACATTGGCCGTGTTCAGACTGCCAGTCCAAATCAGATTTTTGGTATATATCAGATATATCCAGATTGATTTTGATCATCACGACAGCTAAAACTACAAACCAGATTCCAAAAATGTTGGAACACTAAACAAATTGTGAATAAAAACTTAATGCAATGATGTGGAGATGGCAAATGTCAATATTTTACTCGTAATAGAACATAGATGACAGATCAAAAGTTTAATCTGAGTAAATGTAACATTTTAAAGGAGAAATATGTTGATTCAAAATTTCACTGTGTCAACAAATCCCAAAAAAGTTAGGACAAGTAGCAATAAGTGGCTGGAAAAAGGAAATTGAGCATGTAACAAACAGCTGGAAGACCAATTAACACTAATTAGGTCAATTGACAACATGATTGGGTATAAAAAGAGCTTCTCAGAGTGTCAGTGTCTCTCTGAAGCCAAGATGGTAAGAGGATCACCAATTCCACCATTGTTGCGCAGAAAGATAGTGCAGCAATACCAGAATGGTGTTGCTCAGCGTAAAAAGACTTTTAAGTTATCATCATCAACCGTGCATAACATCATCAAAAGATTCAGAGAATCTGGAACAATCGCTGTGCGTAAGGGTCAAGGCCGTAAAACTCTACTGGATGCTCGTGATCTCTGGGCCCTTAAACGTCACTGCACGTCAAACAGGAATGCCACTGTCAAAGAAATAACAGAATGGGCTCAGGAATACTTCCAGAAAGCATTGTCAGTGAACACAATCCACCATGCCATCCGCCATTGCCAGCTGAGTGCAAAGAGGAAGCCATTTCTAAGCAAGCTCCACAAGCTCAGACGTTTGCACTGGGCCAGGGGTCTTTTAAAATGGAGTGTGGCAAAATGGAAGACTGTTCTGTGGTCAGATGAGTCATGATTTGAAGTTATTTATGGAACACTGGGACGCCATGTCATCCAGACCAGAGAGGACAAGGATAACCCAAGTTGTTATCAATGCTCCGTTCAGAAGCCTGCATCACTGATGTTATGGGGTTGCATGAGTGCTTGTGGTATGGGCAGCTTGCATGTCTGGAAAGGCACCATTAATGCAGAGAACTATGTTCAAGTTCTAGAACAACATATGCTCCCATCTAGATGTCATTTCTTTCAGGGAAGACCCTGCATTTTTCAACAAGATAGTGACAGACCACATTCTGCAGCAATCACATCATGGCTACGTAGGAGAAGGATCCAGGTACTGAAATGGCCAGCCTGCAGTCCAGATCTTTCACCTATAGAGAACATTTGGCGCATCATAAAGAGGAAGGTGCGACAAAGAAGGCACAAGACGATTGAACAGTTAGAGGCCTGTATTAGACATGAATGGGAGAGCATTCCTATTTCTAAACTTGAGAAACTGGTCTTCTCTGTCCCCAGACGTCTGTTGAGTGTTGTAAGAAGAAAGGGGGATGCCACACAGTGGTAAAAATGGCCTTGTCCCAACTTTTTGGGGATTTGTTGACGCCATGAAATTTTGAAACTACATATTTTTCCCTTAAAATGATACATTCTGTCAGTTTAAACTTTTGATCTGTGATTTGTGTTCTATTCTGAATAAAATATTAGATGTTGGCACCTCCACATCATTGCATTCAGTTTTTATTCACAATTTGTTTTAGTGTCCCAACTTTTTTGGAATCCGGTTTGTACATCAAATACAGGTCAAACCACATATTAAAGTGTCTTTTGCATCACTCAATGTGAAAATGACAGAAGTTCTGGGATTCATGCAGAGCGACAAAAACTCATGATTAACATAGTGATGGACAACTCCAGGTTTTCTCAACTCCACTTAATTCTAACCAGTACAGCAGCAGTAAAGATAAAAGGTGGTACTCAAATTACAGTCAAATTACAACGTATTTATAAATACAGTAGAACCTCAATTTTCATTATTAATCTGTTATAAAGTGGCTGATTATCATCAAAAAATGATAACTGAAGCAACATTTCTCATAAGAAATAATGTAAATACAATTAATCTGTTCCAGACACTCCAAAATAGTGTGATGTTTTTTAGTTTGTTTTGAGCATTATCAATGAGAAACAACGAGAAACAAAGCCAGAGAAACAATGAGAAACAAATCCAAAGAAACAAATTCAGAGAAACGCAAAACAAAGCCAGAGAAACAAAGAGAAACAAATTCAGAGAAACAACAATCAACAAATTCAGGGAAATGAGAAACAAAGCCAGAGAAACAACGAGAAACAAAGTCAGAAAAACAACTAGAAACTAATTCAGATAAACAAGAAACATAGCCAGAGAAACAATGAGAAACACAGCCAGAGAAACATCAAGAAACAAATTCAGAGAAACAACAAGAAACAAAGCCAGGGAAACAATGAGAAACAAAGCCAGAGAAACAACAAGAAACAAATTCAGAGACACAACAAGAAAGCCAGAGAAATAACGAGAAACAAAGCCAGAGAAACAATGAAAAACAAATTCAGTGAAACAATGAGAAACAAATTCAGAGAAATGAGAAACAAAGCCAGAGAAACAACAAGGAACAAAGCCAGAGAAACAACAAGAAACAAATTCAGATAAACAACGACAAACAAAGCCAGAGAAACAATGAGAATCAAATTCAGAGAAACAAGAAGAAACAAAGTCAGGTAGGGATGACAACAAAAACCAACTGGATGAACAATAAAATAACTGGGACAAAATTTTCCCCTAAAAAAAAGTAATTGATATCCTAATTGTACAATAATCAGGGCAAACAATAACTGAGGTTCCAGTGTATAACACGGTTATAGTCGAGTCAATTGCCATGAGTCAACACCAACTTCTGGGCAACTCAGAGTTGAAGAATCAAGTCTTTTGGAATCAACTCAACCCTAGCTTAACACTGACACCAGGATTGTTTGGAGGGTAAAATGAAGCACCACCATCTTGCCTGCATCCATGTTTAAAAGTAGTGTCACCAGTATAGCTACTATTACACCAGTACCACAGCAGTCCATGCTATATAATCTAGACACACAAATCCAGTGTCATCACTTGCAAACAACAGTGCCAACAGTCTCAAAAAGTTGGATCTGAGAAACAAATCTGATTCGACTGCAGTCTGAACAATACAATAAACACATTAACGTTCTGCTCCATTTCAGTGCAGTTAATTCAGGAGACAAATGAAAATCACAAACGCTGTCCCACTCATGCCTAAAAGTGTGTGAATTTAATTGAATTACCATCTCAGTTTTAAACATTCAGCATTTCCTAAGTTTGACTGGACTGAAAAATAACATGTATTATATCAGTTCCAAAGCACTAACAGCATTTTACAAAATGGCATAAATTACATAGAACAGTAAACAGTCATAAAAATGAATGAATCTGTACACATACAGCGCTAACATATCTCTTGCATTTCTACATCCCGAGCTAATATGAATAGTGACCTGTGTGGAAAATGCTATTTATTAACTATAGTTGGGCAACAGAAACACTCTAAACAGCACACAATCTTTCAAGACTAGTAAAACCTTCCAGCCACACTACCAGAAACTCCTCTCTTATATAGCTCCACCCCTGGCCTATTTATTAGAAACCCTTCTCTTGTAGCTCCACCCACTGATTGCTTTATTAGAAACCCCTCTAGTTCTTCATCAATGGTCAGTTTCTGACAAAACAGCTCTTAATTGGATATTTTGTCAATATATGTATCATGATAAATAATATGATGCTGTAAGCAAGATGATATATTGTGATTATTTAAATCTATTTTTGATAAAGCTGTCACTGGTGCACCCTTATACTATATATATATATATATATATATATATATATATATATAAAAGAGTCAGATGACTAAAGAATAATTCCAACACTGCCATCTAGTGGTCAGGGGTTTAAACACAACACTAAGTGAACCACCAATGTTTGCATGTACTAGTGCAGCTAAAAAAAAAATAGTGAAAAAATCATGTTCATAATTTACTTCAAATGTAAACAGTCATATTTTACATTTATTACCTATAAAGTGACATTTCAAGTTGCTTTTTGTTTTACCGTTGCTCAGAATAGCTCAGGAAAATCCAGAATCTCAAATGATTAGAAAATTTCTTTTGGAGTTAATCACTATTTAAACAATATCAACATTAAAGCAGTATGTCACTTAATATGTAGTGATTATAAAATATATATGACAGTTTATATTTTTTTTATTAAATTATGAACACATGAAACTTCACAATTTTTTTTTTTGATGTACTAACAAACTATTCATTAAAAATCAATTTTGTATTTTGAGAATCAATATCATAAAATGTATTGTGATACTCAGTTGATGTTTTGTTACAAACTTAACCTACAGTTTGAAATAAAAAGTGATATTGTTATGCGGTGAGAAACATAAAAAATATCAACTAGCCAGATGAAGCTACAGTGTGAACTTTCCCCAGTTTATCCCATCTTTGTCCATCTGTTTCTCCCTTTCTTTTTCTTTCTCTCTCTCAACATATGTGTTACAGCTGGGGTGACATACTTTGGCCTGACCAGTGTTTTCATTTTGGATGGTAAATTATTCTCATGGTGCTCTTTCTGTGAGCAAACCTTTTATGATGAACAAGATTTTACAGTGAAAGAGAAACAGTGAGACAGTGAGTAATACAGTGAGACCATTGGTTTATTTAAGACACTGGATAATTAAGGGCAGCAGAGTATATGTTGTTAACTATGTATGTAGATATCTTGGGATGACTATGTGACTGGAAGAAGAACTGGTAGGTTCAGCTCATGTGTAACCTTCCTCTGCATCATCTCAAGAGCTCATGGCTGTAAGACATGAGCTGTTATTTTCCTGGTTTATTGTGGATTGGACTATAATTTTAGTTACACTAGATAGCTGCATTATTCCTTTCATAATTTCAAAGTCATTTGGTCAAAGACACTTTAAATGTAACTGATTTGTTGCCTTTTTGTGAAGATCCATCAAACTGAGAACCCGTTACCCCATGTTTATTTACCCTGCTGAAAAATAAAATCACACACCATTAGAAAAACTTTTCCATCCAGACTTGGGACTTGGCTTAATGGTTACCTTTACAGACCACTTGCTCCATATACAACACTTTTAGATCCCATTAGAAAACCATTAGATTAGTTTAGAATCAGTCCCATTAAACTATTTTGATCTCAAACCATCAGAAAACCATTAAATACCATTACTAACCTATAGACACCATTAGAAAACCAACAAAAACATTTAATAGTTAGTTATTTTCAGAAGGGTAATTTAGAAGTTAACTGAAACTGAGCACTCAGAAGCTAAAACAATATGATCTTCAATGATCAAGACACACACAGGACCACCACAGAGTTGATCATTCTCAGTACTGCAGTGACACTGATGTGGTTGTTCTGGATCAATGACACCGCAGAGCTGCTGCATTTGTACACTGTGTCCACTCACTGTCCACACCTATCTTGTTAGTCCACCTTGTAGATCTAAAATCAGAGACAATAAATCAACCACTAGCAGAACACACACTAACACACCACCACCAAATCAGTGTCACTGCAGCACTGATATAGATTCATTAGAGCAGGACAAAAGGAGGCACACAAAATGTGTGCAGGGAAACAGATGGACTACAGTCTATAATTGTAGAACTACAAAGTGCAGCTCTATGGAGTGGAGATACAAAGAGAAATGATTGTAATGAAATGGCTGATCTGATTTTAACTGCTTATGCATGTAAAACATTTGTTATTTCACCTAATAAAATGTACACATTCTTCGTCTCACTTTAGGCTTTCAAATGAAGCAAAACTGAACACTGACGGATGGATTTTGCTGACCTATTAGAGTAAAATTGGGTTTAAAATGCATTAAAATGCCAAAAATTAAATAACAAATAACTGATACTTGCATCGTCTATCATTACTATTTGTTCACTCAAAATATCACAATATTATTTCTACTGAAAGCAGGATGAATGCTGACACAGGCATGCTTACAGTTCCTCGTCCCAGAAAGAAGGGAAGCATATTTCTCCTTAAGCCTGGATCGTTAATACACCTGGATCTGTCATTTTGTTGGATTTTCCATTACACACTGTATACATATATACAATGCTCTGTTAGTACTGCGAGAAAAAAGTTAGACTGCTGGAACCAAAATGGTAATTGCACCATTTGTATTTAAAAATGTACGCATAATTAAGTGAATAACTCCGAGTGGTTTAATGTGAAACACTACATTCTAGAGAAAATTAGTCACAGCCAGTGGTGGTTTCTGACACGGGGGATATGGGCAGGTACCCAGGGTAGCACAACATCAGGGGCGGCACGAGGGTGGCCTGCCTCGCCCCCAAGAGATTTTGTTGTGCACCCTTGGGACCATTAGATTGCTTAGAGCCGGCTGATGTTTGTCCTGGGATGGGGGGGTAAGGGGTGGGGCAAGGGGCTTTACTCACAAACTCTTGGTTGATTGACAAAGTTGGATAAGCAAGCTTAATGTGTGCATATGTATGTATGTATGTGTATGTAAGTGGTCTATCACAGTCATCTGGTCAGCGTACCTCATGCATTTAATAGTTCTGTACCAAAACTACGGTGCTAGATGCTTATAGCAACAACAAAAACAAGGTCCATGTTAGAGGAGCCATGTAAAAGTGACAGCTTGGTAAAAATGAAAATCTGCACATTTTCCTCCCTAACTATAGTCGATCAGCTGTGTTTAGTATCTGAAGTTTATTTCAAGGTTAATATAGCCAACAAGTAATGGAGGCTTATAGATAGCATAGTTTATAGGTTTACATAGAGAGATTTTGGCAGGCAGTTTGCATCATGCTAAATTTGTTTAGATAAGCTTTTACTCTTTCTTCAGAATCCACATTATGCAGACTGCCTGAGATTATTTAACATCTTCACACAGCTGTAGACAGGTGTCATGATTAAGGTATGCAGTACTTGTTAGCTAAATTAGCCACACAGCTCCAAGAACACTAAAGAAGTCAACTTCAGTAGTCTTGGCTGTAGGATTATATTTGGGTTCAGGGTTAAAATGAGGCAAATGTATTTCTTGTCAAGCTATCCCTTTAATGCCCTCTCCTCCGTGATCCTCCCTTTCTTTGTGTCTCCTTTTAGCAAACAGACTTCACATCCTCAGTTCTCTTCAACATACATGTCTCTAGTACTTCCCAGCACTTCTCGTCTCCCTCTTCCAGGGGGTCAGTGGTTCCTGCGGTTGCGGCTCTTGCTGTGGTCCAGTAACGGTTTGAGTTTGGCCAGGTCTCCTCTCAGTGGCCCCTGAAAGCTGTGGAGCTGTTTGCGCTCTTTGCAGTACTGCTGCATGACCAGCATCTCTGTGGGGCTGAAGGCCGAGGCCAAAGCTTTAGGGTTTAAACCCCAGCCCCAGACGGACCTCTGCTTATCGCTGAGCATGCTGATCATAGCCTCGGCCAGAACGCGTAGACGGATCTTAGCCAAAGTGCGCTTGAAGCCATTTTCTGTTGCTAGGCAGTAATAAAGACCCTGATCAGATGGCTGCACTGAACGTATCAGGAGCCCATGGTTTGTGGCCACAACACGGTCACTCAGTTTCACCTGCAAACACATATACAGACACTGGAGTTAGTGTAGTCAAAACTGCTAACATAAGTATGCTATGTGATAGAAAAATCATAGAAACCTAAATTAAATTATAGATACATGTAAAAAATATAGATGACCGACAAGTCAATGTTTTAACGTCTTAACAGTCCACTGTTGTTTAGGCTTCTCTGTCTGAACATGCAAATCCAAGTTTTAGTGTTTTATACAGTAACTATATGAAATAGACAGCATTCATGGGTGTTGTAAAACCTAATCCTTACAATTAAGAGAAAATATGTTTTATAATTTGTAATATAACATGCACAATTTACTCCTAAACACTATGCAAGGAGCTTATCAGGGCAGTCGTGGCCTAGTGGTTAAGGAAGGTCGCCGGTTCAATCCCAGGGCAGGTCATGACTGAAGTGCCCTTGAGCAAGGCACCTAACCCCCAATTGTAAGTCGCTTTGGATAAAAGCGTCTGCTAAATGCCTCAAAATGTAAATGTAAATGTAAATGCTTATAGATTTTCAGTCCTTGAAAAAGGCTGCACAGCACTGAAGGGGCATTATTAGCTTCATTGCACAACTCAGATTTGTGCCACAAGAGGTCATACTTCAGCGGCGAGGGCTCAGTTCTATTTGTTGGGGACAACAATGATTGAACCCAAAAGTTAAATGTTTTTCCAATGATTTTTATGCTTCAAATGTCCAAAAACATAAAGATCAGGTGGATACTCTAAATTGGATACTCTAAAATTTACCCTGGTGTGTGTGAATGAATGAGTATGTGTGTGTATGAATGTATGTATTTATGCATGCCCAGATATGTTTGGCATATCCCCCTAGTGCTCAAAGCAGTCCTCCAGGTGGACGGTTGCTTCCGGTTGAGAGTACACTGTGCGCGAATGGCTGCCGCTTCTCACCTGTATGTGGTTGAGTGTATGTAAATGGAGTGTGTTGATTGTAAAAGCATCCTTGGGATTGACAAAGACGCTATATAAGTGTAACATTCATTCATTCAAAGGAAGATATGGCACATTAATATTTAACTGGCAGCTCAAAATAGGCAGAAATGAACAAGTAGGAAGAAGGCTTCAGCTTTCATATGACTCCTCCCTTTTGTGTGTATCTTAGGGTGCTTTCACATATATATATTTGGTCCGATACAGTTTGTTTTCACACTGCATTTTTGTGAGTGCACCAGACTTTTATTATGACACGCCCATGCACTGTCGTCATCTCTTACATGGTGTGCGTCTTCCTACACTCAACACTGATTGGTTTGTACAAACCGGATTCCAGTTGGGACACTATACAAATTGTAAATAAAAATTGAATGCAATGATGTGGAGGTGCCAACATCTAATATTTTATTCAGAATAGAACACAAATCAC
>BRDA01043688.1:0-11023 GCA_036984385.1 Crenuchus spilurus
AGCAGGTAAAACTGATTCACAGTCAGTGTTGCTTCCTAACTGGACAGGTTGGTTTCACAGAAGTGTGGTTGACTTGGAGTTAGATTGTGTTGTTTAAGTGTTCCCTTTATTTTTTGAGCGGTGTATATATATTACACTCAAGGGCCAGATTTAGTTATTTTGGAGCCCTAGGCAAAGGACAGAAATAGGGCCCCTGTATCTGGATGATTAGTTTTGAAAATTTCATTTTTTAAATTACATTTGTGCATTCAACAAACACAATTATCCAGAGGGACTTACAATTATAATCATGTTATGTTTCTAGGCAAATGTAGCATTAGGAGTCTTGCCTAAGGGCTCTTATTTTTACAGTGTTGTGCGATTGCTCACACCTGCGATCAAAACTGCCACATAGGTGTCAGTGGAGTTACCCACCATACTGTACTGTACCAGCAGCATTATTTTTGGTCAATTATTTTGTTTTTTTAAAGTAAGTTAAAAGATTGATTATTAGTAGTAGTTAACTGTCGTTGACTTGCTCATAGCAATTTGCAGCTGTCATCACGTAACAATACAGAATAGTCCAATACAACTATGACTATTACACTAACAAATAACAGCTGTTTTTAAATCTGCACTGGTGCCAAAAATGGTTATTTGAGGGTTATTTATTGCCATAAAAGATCAACCCTTAGTTTCCTAAAGAATGAAAAGTGGTTCTCCTAATGAATCAGTCCATAAAAAACTTTATCATCTCCATCTTTAACCTCTTAAAACACACAGCACTGAAGGGATTTTTGTCAGTGCTATGTCAGTGTAACTAGATGTCACCCATCAGTAGGTCAGAAAAGAGTGCTCAGCTCCATTTTTTTGGGACTTCAAACATCAGTCAGCCACAAATCAACACCCAGCATCAATTCAGTTTCATTGTTTTCCAAGATTTTTTTTCTTCATAGGAATTTTACCTGACATGGAACATATGGTTGACTTGACCTGAGTAGTTTTTGAAAAGTTTAAGAGGTGAAGAAAGTTTCTGGAGAAGCCTTTGCTGTTGAATCTTAGAAAGTTGTTGGCATGTTCTAATTAGGCTAGCATTTTTAAAAATTATAATTTTAACCTACATTTTCCCTCCAATGTAGTAGACAATCAACCCACTTATTCACTAGGACTCTCCCAATCACTTGTAATGTCCCTGATTCTAAGAGGGTGAAGACAGACACAGACCTCCTCTGATTGCATGTGTAGTCAGGCTCCGCCTCTTTTTGAACTTACACTGATACATCGTCATTGGGCTGCCAAACCACAGGCTCCCCACCTCTGGTGGATCAGCTGTCAAGACGTACATTTCATAATTCATAGTGATGGGGAGAGAGCACCATCTACTCACCAGCAGAGAGAACGGCAAACAGCATGACCGGGATTCAAACTTCCGATCCTCTGATCATAGTGTCAGTCCACTGAGCCGCTCAAAGCCCCTTAAGTTAACTTTACACATTTACTTCTATTAATTCTTGAAAATAATGCATGGCATGACTCTGCTCATAAAGCAGTCATCTGTACCCTGCATGGGGAATTTTCTGAAGTGGATGTGACAGTTTAGAAGGATTAACAGGGTGTAATATTTCTGCATTTCTAGGATCAAAGTGTGTCTTCTTTGGATTGCATTAGACTGCAGTATATTTTACTGATATTATCAGACAAAGATATCTGCTGTTTGCTGGTGATGGTGATCGCTACAGACATGCCTCTGTGTTCCTTATTGATTTTACTCAGTCTCTTTGCTACAAGGTGAACATGTATCAGTGTTTATCGTGGCTATCTCATTTTCTCTTGACTGTATCATAAATAGTTGTTTGGAAGTGGGTTCCATCTCCAAAAAAAATGGTTAAATTGCATAATGTACTTAGATGTGACTCACACACACTCCATTTTTTAGAGCATCATTGCAAGACTCAATCTTTCAATTACATAAATTAGTTTGCAATGAAAAGATGCCAATCTAGGAATTGGTCAGCATTGGGGCGGTACCGGTAAAGCCATGTCCATTCCATTAAAAGTGGGGACAAATGTTTGTCATTATCCTTATTGATAACTGTACAGTCAATACTGTGATTTATTCAAGTGGGGCACGCTAAGCTTTAGTCACAAGTTTAACCATGGCTTGATCAATAGCACACAGTGAACAACAGCAGCACAAATGATGGAAGGCAGCAGGAACTGAAGCGCTTGCTACATTACCAGTCTGCTCAGTGGACTACATATCAATGCAGCATCTAATAAAATGTTTTAGGATTATTTTTCTCAAAGCGCACATGGATATTTGCTGAATTGTTTCTAAAACAAACTTACAGTGCTCCATAAGAAAATTACAAAATTGTTAACAAAATTTAACAAAAATTTTAAAAATACAGAATTTCATAACTAAGTGTCATTCCAAGCCTTTTATGTTTAAATGTTGATCACTTTGGCTTATACACAGTAAATCCACCAGTGTTAAATCTACACTATTAGAGTTAAATTAACACTGAGGGTGTCAAAATGTAACACTCTCAGTGTTAATTTAACTCTAAGAGTGTTGATTTAACACTGGCAGATTTACTGTGTAGCTCATGAACATCAGAAATCCAGAATCTCAAATGATTTGAATATTTCAGTAAATTACTATTCAAAATGTATCCGAATCAGAATCTTTTTATTTGTCAAGTATGTACACATACAAGGAATTTGACTTGGTGAGAGAGCAACCACATGTTACATGTAACAAGTACAATACACATAAGTAAAAAAAAATTACTAAAGAGTGATAAGTTGCAGGAGCTTAGAGGAATATACAGTAAATAGAAATGCAAAATCTTATATACACACTATAATAACAAAAAGTGCAGATTATACCTTTTCACAGAAATCAGTATCAACAATAAAACAAAAAGACTTGAAATGTCACGTGCAACAAATATAAAACAGCTTCCCTCTTATTCAATTATGAACACAAATTAACTTTTTGTAGAAGCGCCTAGTAGACAGGTAGCTAAATTGCTGGGCTTGTGTATATATTAGAATCTATATCCTGACTTGTCTATCTTTGCTTTTCACTGCATCAGGTACTGAATAAACGTGGCCATTAAAATTATTCATGAATTCATTAATTGATTAACATGACTGTAAACAATCTACTTTCCCTGCTTTAAAGGAGTACTTCAACTAAAACTGCCAATTTTCCTAATAATGACTGAAAGTGTTACCAGTTAGCATTATGCAAATGATCCAGGCTAATTGATGGCTATTAGTGTCTTCATTGTCAGCGAGTTCCTTTAAGCTACTGGCACTTCAAATCAAATGGAAATGGATCTTGCATCACAGTGAAAACATATTTGAGAGACATGATAGTCCTGTAGAAGACATATCTACTACATAAGGTCTGACAGTGGTAATTGCTGTGCTGCTTTATGGAGGTCTCTTGCCTGTCAGGACCTGTGCTACCAGTTCCAAAAATAGAACCTCTAGGCACAGCGCTTTTTGGGTCATCCACAATGGCTTTGGTATGTAATTGGCTCTAAGTGAGCTAATTTTGTAAAAGCACTCTTTAGAAAGAAATATTGGATTTATTACCATTCAGTGTAGTAAAAAAAAAAGTTAAATGAAAAGTGAATTAAAATCATGTTTATTTTTACTAAACCCCCACTGTCATTATATTTTTACTCCAAACATCATTAGTTATTGGCAACTGATTGCAGGTTGCTAAGACAAATGTAAAATTATCATCATCAGCAGTAATGCAGACTCCTCACTTTTTGACATGTTGAGATCAGAATACTGTATACAGGACACAAAAGTTTGTTTTAGATTAAAAACAACAGCGGAAGAAAATTTGTTTACCTTTTCTGGGCTGCATTTTTTTCCTTTTTTCAAAGGCAGTGAGTAATAGCCAATCAGAGGCAGAGTCAGGCAGGTCTCAGAATATATTTCTCTTTGTTCTTGTGAGCTGAGGAGAAAGAATGAGGAGTCTGCCTGACATGCAGTAAGTTGCATACTTATTCTACTGACTCTAGCAAACCATAATTATTATTAATGATGACAGTGATCAATAGTGTTAAGGTAAGGTGAAAAACAATGCAAACATATTCCTCAGTTTTGAGGATCACTCCTAGGGCAGGGGCGTGTCTAGGCCATGGCTACATGGCTGTAGCCTCAGGTCATTTTCATTAGCCCTGGGTCTTTTTTAAAGTGAAGTACATTTTTTTGTTCACACCCCTCCAGACTGACATTCACCAATGTCACACAATCTCCTCCAAGAAATGCCCCGGACCACTAAATTTTAAATGCACTTTTAAATAGCAAATAAGAATTTTGGCGAGAAGAAGATACTAGAAATTAAAGTCTCCCAAAATCTCTGCCAATTTGTCTGTAAAGAAATGATGAACATCAATAAAATATCCTTAATTGACCAAAATAGAGCTTATAAAACAAATCTAAAATCACACAACATTAGAGGCAGGAATATAACAATAATATGAAAATAAGTACAATTAAAAATACAATTATAATAAATAAACTTATATTTAAAATAAATATATTATATTATATTTTATATATATTTAAATAAAATTGTAACAATTATTATTTACACTTACAGTAAGTCAATACAAAGGACTTAATGTTTTTGTAAAAGTTTGTCTTTACTTGTTTCTTAGAATCATATACAGTGATTATCTAATTTTAAGAGACCATTAAAAGCATATTTTTCAGACTTTGTTTTTGTGGAGCAGTTTCCTTCCTGTTTTGTTTCTTCTTTTCAAGTTGGATAATTGTTGCTGCTCTGTTTGTGGATACCGGTCAGACTGGACAGAGTGATTTTCCAGCCTGTTGTGTTGTGTTGAGAGCAGACTGAGAGTAGCTGGGCCTCAGTGCAAATGCAATTACAGAAGTCTCACAATTTCACAGCAGACATGGCCAGGCCTGACAGCAGCTAAAGAATGAGCAGTGCGCAGATTGAATTATCCTATGGCTGCACCACCACTGCCTACATATGGGGTGTGAGGTCTGATATGGAGATTGGCTGGTGTTCTGGACTACACCCCCACCCCCACATTCCAATTCTGCTTCTCTATAGAGGCATAAATAGATATGTAAACAGACAGACAGACATATACAAAGGTTTGTACTCCATGGTCCAACATGGCCCTTAAAGTACAATTGTGTATCTTATAGGTTCATCACATTCACTTTTCCAGGAGAAATGACCAGTTTTGTATCTTTTCATAATGGAACTTTTTTTTGTGTAAGCATTCAAGGCCAGCTAATTGCTATATTGCTTTATATATCTGGTTCTTAATTTTACATGGGAGATAATAGGTCTTCTTTACCTGACCTTTTTACTCAAGGCTTTTGCGATTCTTTTTCTCGGCCTTTTGTATTTCACACATTATGTAAAGTCACTTTCATAGATTGATTAATATTTCTATAATAGCCCCCCTACTTTTCCAGTGGAGAGCATATGAGCTATTGAGTTGGTCTTGTAATGGATATCTAAATGAGCTATTAATTCAAGCAGCTGAAGGGCGAAGGGACGGAGAAACGGCTAATGTCACATTGCCTCGCTACAGGGCTAGGACAGTCCACAAAAGGGAATGTGAGCACTTATCAATAGTAGGATGCTGGGTGATGCAACACGGAGAAAGACTTTGAGATTAGACTATTTAAATTCTGGATTGCTTTGGCCTGGATTCATTTCTCATTGGACACAATGGCAGAATGACCTTAACGTATTTATTTTCTGCATGAGTTGCCAGAGTAAAAAGTGAAAAGATTATTGCAATGCTATTAAAATTCCATTGCAACAACAGATCGCCAAATAAATGTTTGACTATATGTTTTGAATGAATATGTGCAGAGAATATTGTATTTTATTGTTGATGCAATACCCCTGAAAACTATCTCCAAAAATTAGAAAAGTATCTCCAAAAATTAGAATATCATGAAGAAATTTTTTTTTTATCATGATTTAATTCTAAAAAGGTAAACTCATATATTTGATATTCATGCAATTACATATTTTTACCCTTTTAATGTTGGTACTGTTTGAATAGGAATATACTCAATTAAAAAAAAATAAGTATTCAGATATTTTGAGTTTCTCGATTTCTGATTTTAATTAATTTTAAGCCAAACTGATCAACAGTAAAACAAAAAAGGCTTGAAATATGTAACGTCATGTAGGAAAAAATATTTACCTTTTTGAATTAAATAATGAAGAACACTGAACTTTTTTCACAATATTAAAAATTTTGTTGATATCAAAAAACCAAAAGAAACCAAAACCATTTTACATAATTTCTATTTATTTATTTGAAACATTTTTTGATGTACTAACCAATAGAAAATACCCAAAATGAATTGGAATTACATTTGGTTACATAAATGTAAAGTCTGTGAACCTACATTATTATATGTTAACCTGTCTTGTACAGAGAACAAACTTTTGCACAATTAATAATACACACTTACTCTTTGTTTACTAATTTTAGTATTTTATATTTTGAGTAAAAAGTTATATGCATTAAATGTTCCTTAAAAATGAAAGCTATATTTACACTGGCATAACTGAATAAGGAAAGTTTGGTACATAACATTTTATACTACGATGTCATATTCCTAACTCAAAACACCAAACTTTACACACACGGTTTGCTGTTGCAGTTTAAAATTCCACAACTTCGGGGAAATGACCTCATCCTCTCAACATCATCCATTAAATGCATAACAACTTTTGTCTTTTACCTCACCTCCTCTCTCAGACACTTCTCTTCTATACCATGTACCTCCTATCTCTCTTCTCTCTCGGTTTTTCTTCAGATCTCCTCTTGGTTCATTTCCGTGACCCATAGTTTCCGTGACCCATAGTAGTGGTCCTGTGGGGACCCTGGCCATTGAAGAACAGGTAAAAGGAGGCTACCAAAGTATACAGAGAATCAGATGGACTACAGTCTGTAATTGCAGAACTAAAAAGTGCACCTATATGGTTAGTGGAGCTGATTATACATACAGTAAGTGTATGAGGAGGTAGTTTTAATGTCATGGTTGATTGGTGTATATGTGTTTATTTACTTGTATACAGATAGAGATAGAAAGAAAACTGTGAGAGATGTCCTTCACATCTCATTTATTTTGAATGAATGGTTCACTCAACAGTCACATTTACACAATTTACCTCAGATCAGTCAAGACATGTTTGAAGCCAAATAAGTGAAAAACCATGTAAATATACTTTTACATTGAACCATTGCTTTAATGTATCTGATGGTTAAGAGCACACAGGGCAGTTTGTTGCGGCGCTATTCTCTGGGAGATGAATGGGGGAACATTGGATGTCGTAAATCAGCAAACAGTGAAGAACGCCCGCAGTACAATTAACCATTGCATATAATGAGTGACCCTCTGTGGCCATGTAGCCGTGTGTATATAAGTGTTGGGGGGGTTGTATGTAATTGAAAATCATTCAGACAGCTGTACAGTTTAACCTTGGAACACCAATGTCTTAGGCACTAATTGAAGGCTTTGCATGTGCTGGCAACTGAAAAGAGATCGAGCTCATGTTAATGTGAGACAGAGAGGAAAAAAGTTTAATTGCTTTACTTTTTTGTCAGTTTGTCTTCATCTTGGTAATGATCTCTCAAGGTCTTAGAGTTGTTTAGCTTATTAGTTGTACATTCCATTGAATATGGTTCATATAAAATCTTACATCCATAAAATAAGCTCTTTAAACGGAGGTTTTTCTTCATATGAAATAAAAACATTGATGGAATTTATTTGAATGAAATGTGGATAATATTTCCACATGAATATAAAACATTTTGCAAAACATTATTTAAAAATGTGAGTAAACTTTGTGTGGATGTGATATATTTTATTAATGTAAAAATTCTGTATTGTTGAGTCAAGTGCTTTTTTCAATGATGGAATTTAATGTTTTTTTAAAGTAAATGTGCTGGAGACGCATAAGCATATGTTCTGCTGGAGATGTTGGGGACATGTCCCCACCAGTTTGTAAAATGGCAGATTTTGTTCCCACTTTTTGAAACTGAAAGTATTCGACAATACTTTTTATATCACTTCTCTGTCTTTTGGATAAGATCAACTGTGGTATCTGTTCTTATCATTTAATATTTGATGAGTCCTCTATATGACGACTATATAATATATTGATTTTTAGAACAGAGATGAGAAAAGACCTTGCTCCACCAACTCCAAATTTGGCCTAAAGGTTAGAGAAGCAAGCTTGGGGCTGAAAAATGGGTGCAAAAGGACGTGAATGAACAGTACTATCACCTCCCTAAACTACCACAACTGAAGTGCCCATGAGCAAAAAAACTAACCTTCCGAGTGAGTGATTGCCCACCGGTCCAGTCCAAGGTTGATGGAAGGCTGATTACTATTCTCTCCATGATGCTTCCCTGGATCAGATGCCCACCATCGACCAACTACTGTGGCCTGCTCCAGATGCCCTACTCTACTGCCCACATTGGAGTTCAAATGGACTTTTTGCCGTTATCATTGCTACCGCTGTCATCATCATCCCTGTCCCACTACTGTCACCATATCAGTTCACCTGAACTTTACAACAAGATCATATGATTATGATTTATCACACACTTAGAATTAGTAGACCAGAGGAGGATGGGTCCCCCATGTGAGTCTGGTTCCTCCCAAGGTTTCTTCCTCCAGCTCTGAGGGAGTTTTTCCTTGCCACTGTCGCCTTTGGCTTGCTCACCGGGGATTAGGGATTAATGATTTGATGTCTGTTATTACTAACCCTGTAAAGCTGCTTTGTGACATCAGTTGTAAAAAACGCTTTATAAATAAATTTGATTGATTGATTGATAAATTTGATTGATTGATTGATAACCTTTTGCTGCTCCTTGGGCACCACAGCTAAGGTTTTGCACAGAGTAAGTGTGTACTCATTAGTGTGTGTGTATTCACTGCAATGGTGTTTAAAGTTTACCTACAGGGATTAATGAAGGTGCATCTTACTGCAGATACCTGTCCAAACAGTCAGTGGAAAGGGCACAAAGACCCACATCTCTCATATGACATCTGAACAATGGCTGACCACTATAAAACACTTTTACCATTTTGGTTTGCCAGGACTGTTTTTGCTGCAACACCATCTTGATGTACGACCAGAGGCTCGCCCACTCCATTATGTCACAGAACAATAACTGTCTCTGATTGGTCATTTTCATGCCAGTTAAATATAGAAAAACTGTCAGTGGAGCTGTTCTTTGCTGCATTTGACAGGATAAACAGAACTGCATCTCAGTTATATCTGGATGTTTATTCTACAAGCTGAATTTTCTTCATTTGTTAAAAATATTTTTAAGTAACATTTTTGTTTTCGTTAATAAAATGAAAAATGTTCCAAATGACAGAAAAATCTGAAAAGTTGCGCTTATATTTTGCCACACAATGCAGAGATAATAAGTGCAGAATTTCATGAAAATTATTTTTAATCACAATATATATTAAACAGTTGCTTTATTGTACGATTGTACAAACATATTTTAAACCATAGCACAGATCTTCTATGTAATATTAAGTGCCAGTAGGCTCGATGAACAAAGCCATAAAACTGAGGACTTACTTAAAAGGAATGTGAATTTGACGGATTATTGAATTGAATGCAACACCTGGTTCACATTCTTGTCCCTACCTTTTTTAAAGAAACATGCCTATGAGATGGCATAGTCTATAGTATTGTAGCAGCAATATAATACTTTAAATCCAATAACATGCAATTACTATGAATTTACAATAAATCTGAAAGTGTCTTGGTACACGACAGTGACAGCCCTTTTTTGAGAGCTAATGGGCAGGGCTTGGGGAGCAAACAGTTCGTCCACCACAATCACAAAATTGTGTCTCTTAGACCAGTGTGTTGCCAATGCTTTTGTGAATCAGATTAATCTCTGATGGATGACTGATTGTGAACTCAATTAAAGACAAATTATTGAGAATGATGGACAGTGGGAAACTGAAAGGGTGATTAAATTAACTGACATACCAGGAGGGGGAAAATGCCCTTTAGAGCCATCCCTCACTCCAGGACCACCTGGGGATCCCACATGCCTCAGAGGCATCTCTTATCTGAGCTCGCTTCATTTCAGTACATCTAGTAGAGGTGGACAATATAATTATATGATATCATCATTGGGGTAAATTTCATCATATTAAGCTTTTCTCAAATGATCATGGATATTGCCAGTGACCAAATGTGTGTTTCATTAAAAAAGAGGTTTAGATCTAGTTTGTGGGGCTAAGATTTTGCTCTGTTCTGACACATTCCAAAGAATCATTATTGATTGTACTTAAAGATGCTGCATATTTTTTTCAATACACTTTTTCAACAGCCGATTTAGTTTGTGAGTTACAAATACCAACACCTCAACATAACCTATTTGGGAGAGTCTCAGCCCAGTCTGCTTTTACAATGTGCAAAACAGGAGAGCCAATTAGAACAAAGGTCATTAGTAGCAAAAACAGCTTATTTAATCCTAAGGGATAAGAAAAAGTTAGAAGATGGTCTTGTACAAATAAATGTATTATTTCTGCTAAATGAATGACTGTATATAAGCCCACAGATGTCATAAGTCAACCTCGGGTGAAGGAATGATATACAAGAACAAATGTGAAAATGTATTCTAGCATGAATTTTTAAAATTATTTGGTATGTTTTATCTATTCATTCAGGGTCACAGGGAGTTCCCTACCCCTTCGTTGGGCACAGGGCTAATGTAAGTAAGCGTGTATGTATTTTTTCAACCATTCATTATCAAGGGAAACACAACGTTAACACTGCTCTGTTGAAAAGTTGTAAAAAAATGTCAAATTTACATGCACCAAAAATATTTTCATTCGCCCCTTTCACAAATCCCAGAATGCACCGTGCAACTGGCAACATCCGGTTCACCAGTTCACCATGCTATCAATACTAAGCTACACTATCACGCTGCTTGCCACACTGGCCTACATTGAATTGATAGCATGC
>BRDA01043689.1:0-13261 GCA_036984385.1 Crenuchus spilurus
TTGAGTGTTGTAAGAAGAAGGGGGGATGCCACACAGTGGTAAAAATGGCCTTGTCTCAACTTTTTTGGGATTTGTTGATGCCATGAAATTTTGAACCAACATATTTTCCCCTTAAAATGATACATTCTCTCAGTTTAAACTTTTGATCTGTCATCTATGTTCTATTACGAATAAAATATTGACATATGCCATCTCCACATCGTTGCATTCAGTTTTTATTCACAGTTTGTTTGGTGTCCCAACTTTTTTGGAATCCGGTTTGTATGATAGTTTACCTTTTTCATTTAAATTATGAACACAAATGAACTTCCTTATGATATTCCAGCTTTTTTGAGAAGCACTAGTATTTTCTACATACTGTATATTAAGTTATTGGAAGATATTTTACTTTCCATTATTAAGACTAATGAACTTCTAGAGTGCTGCTAGTACTTTGTTATAATAGCTTACAAATATGATTAGACTGTGATATTCTGTTTTACTGCTCTTAAAATACACATAATTGAGCCTTACACAGTATTGTTAACTTTATACATTAAATACTGTATATTACATTGGTGTATACACATATATATCAGTGTCTGGAATAGATAATATATCACTGGAGTAATGAGAATAATTTTTGGCAGAGGTAGTTTATATTTTCTGCTCTCATTGAATGTACACACTTCAAACATACTGTATCTGCATTCACTGAAATTGCTTGTGAGAGTGTTGCCAACCTCTGCTACCGTAAATGGATGATTGTATGGCTTTTTTTCTTTTTATGAGAGGGCCTCCCTTAAAAGTTCTAGAAACATGCCAGATTGTGTGTGTGTGTGTGTGTGTGTGTGTGTGTGTGTGTGTGTGTGTGTGTGTGTACTGGTGCATAACTCCATAGGGGCTCAGCATGACGGAGAAGCAAGGGTTGGTTTTAACAACGACTCCTGACCTTTAGGTGATTTATGTGGCTTTTCTGATTCTCTCCTTTTCAATAACACACACCACACAGACATATCGTAGCTGATATTGTATACATTACCACAGAGCAGAAAGGCCAAATGTCCTTTGGCAAATATACACAAAGCCACGTGTGCTGAGCACAGGCAATGATTTGGACAGTTTCCTTTCCACAAGTTCACTGTGCTTTGTCCCTTCATCATTGCCTTGCTTAGTATAACTTGTTTAAAGTAGATCATTTGTGTATTTGTAAATACCCAATTAAAATCTTTTAACTTGAGCACCGTTGAAAATATTTACAGGTTTTAGTTACTTAATTCAATACATATGAACCTAAATGAAGTTTTAATTCTGTGTAATATGATGAAGTTACTGGGCTATGAAAGTTTTAAGTATGCTGTACACTCTTAATAAAAATGGTCGTAAATAGCTCTTGGCTTGAATGTGCAGTTTTATGGGACTTTTACATTATATGGACGTTCTTTTGTAGACTTCACACTTGCATTTTAAGCCTATTCACACTCATGTTATAATAATATACAGCCCTTTTGGTTATACCTAAGTGGGGTAAGATCAACTACTGCATGATGTGTAGGTCTTAGGCCTACTCCAATAACCTCTCTTAGTAAGGTAGCAGTCTAAATTGGCCTATATTTATTTTGGAAAAACCCCACTATGCATATCCACACATCTGTGCTTACTAAGGCAATAAATTTGTTTTTTTCTGAGATTGCTTTACCTTTAAGTGGCTTCAGAAATTATTCAGTCCAAGACTATTTTCCACAAAAATGACTGCAACAACATAGGCTTATGATCAGGAGTGTTTTTTATTAGAAATTCTTATTAGAGATGAAAAAAACTATTGACAACAGTTCACAAGTATTATGAACTACCCATTCATTCTATGTCTCTATTAATTTTGCACAATGTGATCTGAATGTTAGTATAATGCCCTGCCCTGCACCTGGTGAAAGGGTAGGGAACCCACTGTGAACCTGACCAGGATTAAACAGAAGATAATGGGCCATGGTGATTTGAATGTTTTCCCTTATTCTTCTTTGCAAAATTACTCACACTCTGCCAGGTTAGCTGAGCAACAGTGAACTATAGCTATTTAAGATTTCACCCCATATGTTTAATACTGTTAAATCCAGACCTCTGACCAGGCCATTCAAAGACATCCATTCTCTTTATTATCTTTTATTCTCTGATTAAAAGAATTAATCTCTTTGATTTCCTCTCTTTGAAAAGCATTCACATAAACATAACCATCACCAACACCAGATTTATCTGCAGGTTATGTTAGCTGATTGATCTTAGATTTGAGTTCTGAAATACTTTTCAAAAAGATCTCAGACCTTAATTCGCTTGTTAGGGCTATGGCTTGTAGACAGTCATTGTTAGAAATGGCCAGACAATTAACATTTTAAAGCCTTAAAATACTTTGGCTATTCAAATCTTGTTCCAAAAATCAACAGTGGACTCTTTTAAGCTGCATAGTCCTCTTAATATAATCAATGCCCACTAAGAAGAAGACTTTAAGAAGATACAGGTCATATTCATCAGTTTCTAATATAATTCTAATTTTAAAAATTGTATCATATTAGCACTACACTGGCTTCTAGTTAATGTAAATACCGAATCGAATATAAAATTCTTTTACTGACGTATAAAGCCCTACATGGTCTTTCCCCTGAGTATTTACAAGACCTTATTTCCTATTATGAACCATCTCATTTACTTAGATCACAGGGTGCTGGCTTCGTGATAGTTCTCAGATTCAGAAATCATCAGCAGGGGGAAGAGCCTTCTCTTATATGGCCCCTCATCTTTAGAATAACCTCCCAGAAAATGTTCAAGACTCAGTAACAGTCTCAACCTTTAAGACTAGGGTGAACACATATCTGTTTAGTTTAGCTTTTGGTAATTAATACTTTACATTATAGAAAGGTTGTAGATCCAGGGGTGCACTGATGTAGGGATTTATAGTGAACTGAGATGCTGGGGCTGTCATACTGCTGCTCATGCGATCACTCAGGTTTGTTGACGGTAAGAAGGGGAATGCCAGTGTCTTGGGGAGCTCCCATGCCTGTTTACCTTCTGGCTCTCTCCTTTTAGGTAGGCTGTTCTAGATAGTTCTGCCGGAGTCAATAGCCACACTCTGATATGTCCCATAATTTCTGTGCTCTATAAATTCAAACAGATCTAATTCCATCTTTGTCTTTTTCCGAGTGAGTGATTGCCCACCGGTCCGGTCCAAGGCTGATGGAAGATTAATTACTATTCTCTGCATGATGCTTCCCTGGATCAGCCGCCCACCAACAACCAACTACTGTGACCTGCTCCAGATGCCCTTCTCTACTGCCCACATTGGAGTTCATATGGACTTTGCTGGCTGTTATCATTATTACCATTATCATCATCATTCCAGTCCCACTACTGTCACCATATCAGTTCACCTGATTTAAAAAGTGCTTTATAAATAAATTTGATTTGATTTGAAATTTGATCATTAATGACAGTAGTGATGGAAGTCAAGTTGAGGTCATAGGATTGCTAAAAATCAAATCAAAACCTATTTTTATTGCATTTATTTTCTCAAAATTTAGCAGACTGTGTAGTGGTGGTGCACTGTTGTATTGTGACACCTGCACAAATATGAGCTTTATGGAAGAGTCATCAGAAGAAAATGTTTTTTGCACTCTCAGCACAGAATTCAGCATCATAGGTTTGCAAAGGGACATCTTAACAAGCCTGATGCATTACTAAGTCGCTCTGTTTACTGATAAAGTTAATGTGAAAAGGAAAGCAAAGGTATGTCCAAAATTTTGCTTTGGGTCCTTTTGTTTTTCTGTTTTATTGAAACACTATAAGATGCAAAAAATATTTTTCACATCTTTAATCATTTTAATTTGTCATTTTTTATTCTCTTAGCTAGTCACAGTAACATAAATAAAAGTATGGGTGCCCATACTTTTGCAGGCCACTGAATACCAGGAACATATCAAGAAAGATGGAACAAAGTTAACTGTTTTTAGATATTATGCTATTACCTAAGCTTAATTTGAAAAGCTTTAATTGAATCTATCTCCAACTTTAAGGAAACCTACAAATCCCATTTTCAATGGGACACTTTCTAAAAATGCAATAAACTGAACTGTTATTTGTTATTTCACTTGAACGCATATTTAATAGGCAAAAGGTACCAGACAACCATTACAGACTGTTGAGCAGCTTAATTTTTGTATACAGCACAAATACACAAATACACATACACAAATGTGCAAAAATTCCAGTTACAACAATTAGTATCTTCAATTTTCAAATGATTAAAAAGACTAAAAGTATAATTAAAAGAAAAAGTGATGTGTGCCAACTTTTTTGAGTGTGTCTAATTAGCATGTATTTAACAAACAGAATGATGTTTGTTATTTAAAATATGTTCTTTGTTGCTTTGTCTGTTAAAGAAAGGTTCAAATGAATAAACAAATCAGATTTCAGTTCTTATTACATGTTTAGAAATTGTCCCAAAATTTCTGGAAATGGGTTTTGTACTTATTTTGATTTTGATTCATGGTAAATCAACCATAACTTTCTTGCTACATTCTTCATGTATTTGTTTTTGTAAATGTAAGCACTGAACTACCAAAATATCAATTGTATTATCTCTATTCCCATGTATAATGCAAAATTAGATTTCCCTAACATACAATGTAATTTATTTTTTAAGCAACATTCTTTTAGAAATGCCTAGCTGAAAGTCACCTCATCAGACATCCAGAAATGATCATCATCAGACAGAAAAAAAACTACTTGGCGTGTTTCGAACATAGGGCATCTTAAGCTCCATTCATTGTGTGTAAACAAATCTGGAGCTGGGTTGAATGTTAAATGAGTGCTTTTCATCTCTGTGGTGAACCCACAGTCATTTAAAAATACCAGATGGGCTTCAGCATCAAGAGGAAAGGTCCATCAAATGTTCAACTATGAATTATTTTAAGTTATTTCTCTCTAGTTGTGGGTTTCTTAATGTATTTTTGCTGTCTTTTTTAAACAGTTCCAGAACTTTGGGAAGCCACACTTACTTAGTTTGTGAATACATGATATTTCTGTAGCAGTGGTTTTGTAGTATGTCTGAATTTCTGTCCTGAAGAACAATTATTCCCATTATCTCTGATAACTAAGCTAAGCAGCTGCCATTTTTTTGTGTGAAGTTGTTATTATTTACTATAGTGTGTAGCATCTTCTTTTATCTTGGGTGTTGCATAATAAAATACCTGCATTGTACCTAAATCCATATGTTTGATCTGTCCATGATCCTACTAGTGTAAAATAAAAGTGTGGTGAAATGTAAGTCCTGTACTGAACAGTGCAGTGAAGCTGAGTTCCCACAGCTGGCTTTCACATACTTATTTAAATGGGGCCTGTGATGTCAGCATGTCTAGCATTAAATTTGACTGGCTGTATACAATTGCAGGCTGTATACAAGTACATCAATGCCATGAAATATACTGTTCTTGGCATATTTCAGAATAAATTCTTACTCTTGAACTTTGACCCTTCCACCTTATGCCTCATCTCTGGCCCTGCCTCTGCCTTGTCTGTCATGTCTTGGTTCACATGTTCTGTGTGTGTTTACATTTCACCACTTGCCTGTCTCTATGTACTTGTGTTTATGTTTTACATGTGTATTGTCCACATCTTGCCTCCACCCCGAGCCATGTCATGTCTCATTGTAAACACCTGAGTCTTGTCTGCTCACAGCCCTACTCGTATATTCCATGTCATTACATTTTCTATAAATCCTTCCCAGTCTTTCAGTCCCCGTCCGTCATTGTATTGTCTTCAAGAGAATGTAGTGTCAACTATGTGTGTCATCATGTCAAGTCCAGTAGGTGTTCATGTTTTGTTCACAACCACAGTATTTCAGTTTGAATTTGTTCAATAAAGTTTTGCATTTTGGATCCTTCTGTCTTCTCACTCCTCCTACTTCACCAACACTGACATAAACATATTGTAATTCATTATTTGTGAGTTGAAGGTAAATTTAAGTTAAAGCAGGTTTTCTTGTCCTGACTGTCCCGTAACTGGTCATGCTTTTACAAAGAGCACAACAGGCCATGCTCTTTCCTGGTCAAGAGGTATCCCAGTGTTTGTACAAAAGGCCTTTGTTGATGACTTGCTTTTAAAATAGAGTACCAGTCTTGCTCTTTGCTAAAAGAAAAGGCATATTGAGAATGATTTGGTGTCCCCTGGTGGAACCAAATTGCATTGTTTGCTTATTGTTATCTTTCTTGCCATTGCAAGATACACTGCTTCAACCAACCAAGACTGAGTCACTAGTAGACCTCCATCCTAGAAGCTAAACAGTAAAAGGGCTACTATTCCAAATCACTACTTTTAAGCTATAAGGTTACATGAACTGTTTAATTAGTAAGAACATCAATGGAATATTTCTGTTCAAATCATTTGGAAGTTTGTTTTTAGAAAGGAGTGTCTTCCTCTGTTCTATCTTCTGGCTTGTGTCCACCTTCCTTCAAGCACCTTGGCTTGAGTGATTGTTCTTTTGGCTCCATGTTTGATGTGCAAATCCCTCCTTTCTTCCACACTTCCTGCACTTCTCTCCTTTGTTTTGTTTGTGTAAATGAATAAAGCTCTGTTGAAATGGAGGGTGGGAAGAGCACAAGTTCATCGGGGATGAGGGTGTATTGGATATGTGGGTATCTCAGCAGGGTGTACCACCACTGAAGTCACTCGGTAGATGTTACACAAACACACCCTCACTTCTCTTTCTCTTTCTTCCTCTCTTTTTCACCTTCTAAAATCCATGCCATACCTTTCAGAAAAATATCATTTTTGACCTGCTTGCACTTTGTTCATACATAAATCATGTAAAAGTAATGTTCAAATGCTCATTCATATCTGATTGAAGTACAGGAAACAAAAGAACACTCTCCAACTTCTAGCTCTCACATTTGGTACTCATCCTGTATACATACAAATGATCTACTGATCTTCCTTCAGTAGACTGTGTGACTCGAACACACACTTGAAGACATAAACACAAACACTACACTACATACCCCCCCAACCCCCCTGCAACTTCTGAAATCCATAAACAACTTTTTTTCCTCTGACATGACTACAAAGGGCCATATGCTGCTGGATCCTTCAAAAGCGTGACCATATTTTGGAATTCCAAGACTGTGACCTTTTTTTCTAACAAACTTTGGCTGTAAACTGCATATGTTGGATGCACTGCCTGAAGGCTTCAGAAGTAATGCCACTGGAAATCCACATCTGAACTTCTTTTTGGCTACATTTCTAAACAGTGTCTGAATTAGCTTTGATACTATGAAAAACATGTATGTATCTTCTCCAGACGGTTCAACAGTATGGTGTATCTGATATCTCACATAGTTATATGTGGGATTTTCACTCATTTGGAATGTTACACAGCCATATACACACTATCAAATGAATGAGCATCATCAGATGGTGCAATTAAGCAGTAAGCCACAGACTACAACTGTAATTTCTCAGTAATATATGTATATTGTTCTATACATAGTGATAAATCAGATTTTGAGTGGCTTATTTTATTTACAAAACACCAACAAAATGATGCATTCATATTCTGTAAACTTGTAATGATACACTCAGTCTTTGTTGAACTTAACTCCTGATAATGGGTTTCAAAACTTTCTAATGACATTAGAACTAGGAGATAGGATTAGTACTGGATTGGATTGGTGATTACTGCTGATCACATATTAACTGCTTTCTGGTGTATAGCAAATATTAGGCATAATATTAGGCAAATATTGTATTAGGCAATTAGGGTCTGAGACTTGCGTGCTGGAGGGAGGCAGGATGGGGGCACATAAAGCATTTGTGCTTAGTGCATTTGTGCTTAGTGCTCAGGCTGGCACATACATCAAAATATTTGAAAGGGCGCAGACTAGCATACTTTGATTGGAAACTCAACCTCTATGTTCTGGAGTGTTGCTGTAGTAGTGCCGAGTGTCTGTGTTTAGTGTTGTATAAAGATGGACGGATGTGAGTAGAGACTCGCTGGGTTGGTCAGAAAATACCTACACTTATATGAGTGTTAATGCGAAGGCCACAGGGATCAGCAGAAATTTATTATTTTTTTTATCTCAGTGCATTATTGGTCAAACAGAAGTAGATGGAGGTGATACAGGACAGCTGATTTGATGTTAAGTCAGCTAAAGTTATGTTAAAAGTTATTTTAACTAGAATAAAGCTAATTTAACTTAAACGGTGGCCAGTTATAAATGCAGACATCCACCCGCACTACCCAAAACTGTGCCTCCTTTGTGTTTTGTCGCTGACGTAGGACTGTGAAAGCCTACAGCGCTGCAACATCTGTCCACCACAGCTTTTATTACTGAGCAACTCTTGTTGTACGGACTATAAACTGGCCTTAACTGAGTCAGATTGCTATAATAATAAATATTAGCTTGGGAATGACTGTTCTTAAAAGACACAATATGCTCTATTTAAAATTGTGTGTTTGTATTGTATATTTTACACTGCACTTGAAAGTGTCTCAGTCAATCACAGTTTATAAAAAGAAATTTACTGAACATTGAGTGTTGACTTCAGGTGGCTCCTCGCAGGACAGGAAAATCAAAAAAATATTTTCCTTGGGGGCCCCGAGTGGCTCAGCAGGCTAAGATGCGGACACTATGACCAGAGGATCGCAAGTTTGAATCCCGGTCATGCTGTTTGCCAAGAGAACAAAAATTGGCTGTGCTCTCTCTGGGTGGGTAGATGGAGCTCTCCCTATCACTTTTACATTACAATGTCCACTGGCTTAGGAGTCTACTGATTGGTCCTTTCAGAGCTGGGAATCCTGCGCTTTCCTCTGAGCACGTTAGGCTCCCCAGTGACGGTATATCAGAGGTTGTTGGAAAAGAGGTGTCAGCTGCATCACACGCAACGGAGATGCTTGACTTCACCCTCCTAGAGTCAGGGACATTGTAAAAGTGATGGAGAGAGTCCTAATGGATGGGATGGGCTAATTGGCTACTACTACATTGGGAAGGGGATAAAAATTGACAAAAAAAAAGATGTTTTCCTTAACTTCTCAGTAGGCAAAAATGGGATCAGTCAAAACAGAATGTCTTGTTGCACCGAAGGCTGCAGGAGCTTCATTTGTGTCTCCACCTGAGTTTTAACAGGGATCTCAATAACATTAGATCTGCCAGGTTAATAACACTCATTTTACTAAAGACATGAATTTCAATTTGAATCATTTCTCATCCTTCTCATCAGTTTTGATGCTGTGAATAAATACAGTTTTATTCCAGGTTATCTAGGTCTCATGTCACATTTGTCTTCTTCTATTTCTCATTGAATTTTAGGAGAATCCCCATTTAGTCTCTTGAATCAGCAAAGCCACTTATGATTTGGCGTCTGCATGAATCAAGATTCAGTGTCTTAGCAGCTTCACAGTGTTAAACTGTGTTTGTGTTAAAGGAAATATTGCATTGCTTTGGTCACAGTTATTCTCTCATAGCTGTATGTGTCAATAGCAGAGTCTCTCTAATAGGTCAGAGGGTGTTTGTGAGCACATACTGAAGGTGCCAGACACATTCATGGGTAATTGGTGTGTTTCTGCCCTGGTATGTGCTATCTGTTGTGGGCCACGAGTTCAGTTCGGAGGGTTTGCCTGCGTGTGTAGGAGTCAGATAACGTCTCACATACACACATGGATACACACAGAGCACATAAACAGGACGTAAGTGTGTGATAGAAGAGGTCTGATAGTGTAATAGAGTTGGAATGTGAGAAGGGACCTCAAGGCCTCACTTAGTAATATATCAGATATAAGATCTTTGCTTTGTAGCTTGTTAATAACACTAAAGTTAGACATAATGTGAACATGTCATCTTCTTTAATGAAGATTTAACACTGGGCAATTATTTCTTCTGATGCATTCATCATGAAATGTTTACACAGTGTAAATGGCACTGGTGCAGCTGGTGTAACCAAAAGTGTGAAATAAAATGTCATTCTGAGGTTTTGTTATGATATAATGGTATTTCTAGGGGCACTGTGATTACATAACAGTATGTGGTGTAGCAGTTGCACTGATTCCTGCCATTAAAAACAAAAACTATAACATCATATCCATGCTTCCATTAACTGGACATGGGAGAGTGTGTGTGTGTGTGTGTGTGTCTCCCAGGTAATTCTCATATTTATCACTGTTTGGGAAAGTCCCACCAACTCACCCACATTCTGAGCAGTCCATCCTGTCAAGACTGAATCCCAACAGGACTGTGTTTTAAACACTCCCAGACACAACCAATCAATTGGAGCAAATTAGATTACAGCAGAAATGTAGGCTGTTCTCAGGCAGAGATGAAGAATTAATTATCCATCTAACACAAGTTCTGTTCCCAAATATGCTGGCCAAAATGGATATGCAAAAGGTCAAATGTTCATGCTGGTGTCCATTTGTCTACTCTACATCCATTTGTTTTGGCTTAGAGACTGAAGATTTAGCATCTGTTTAGGAAATTAACATAGATTAAAGAGAAGAAGTCTATGGATGATGCAGGTAGATGCTATACCCTATTGGAAAGTGCTTGTAATGGTGTATACACACTTAAAAATACACAAATATATAAGACAATGAATATGTTTGGCTTTTGGCATCAATAACAATAATGTCTTAGGATAATAATTCATCAATAGAAAATTAATTCAGACTAGACCACACTGCTATAAACAGAAGTGTTTACATGAACACCAATAACATGATCATTATTTGATTTCCACATCTATTGGATTATTCAATTGGTCATGTCAACAGCATACCAGTACTTCTATTTACTTCTGTTTCTTAGTTATTGTTGGATTTCAGCAAATCAGATGAAGAGAACTTGATTTTGACTCTTTAATTGGGTTTCTCAGTGCATGTACAGTACCAGTCAAAAGTTTGGATACCCCTTTCTGGACATTGTGGCTTTTCATTATTTAAAAATTGCCTGCATTGTAGATTAATACTAAAGTCATCAAAACTATGAAGAAATACATATGGAATTATTTGGTAAACAAACAAGTGTTAAACAAACCAGAATATGTTTTATATTTTAGATTCTTCAAAGTAGGCACCTCTTGCTTAGATGGCAGCTTTCTTGGCATTTTCTCAGTCAGCTTTATGAGGTAGTCACCTGGAATGGCTTTCAGTTAACAGCTGTGTCTGGTCAAGAGTTCATGACTTGCATTTTTTGCCTCTTAATGTGTTTGAGACATCAGCTGTGTGTCTACTTTGAAGAATCTAAAATCTAAAACATTTTTATTTGTTTAACACTTTTAAGATTACTACATCATTCCTTCATAGTCTGGATGACTTCAGTCTTAATTTACAATGTAGGAACAAAAAAAAAAACATTGAATGAGGTGTGTCCAAACCTTTGACTTGTACTGTGTACCTTGCATATAGGTGAGAGTAGAAACTAAACAAGCTGCCCGGAATTCTTTACCTATACCCATTAAATTTTAATCTCTTTTGATATATGTAAAGTTTTTAATGAATGTTTATCAGTAAAGGGACAAAATAAAAATTAACAAAATGTATATCAGATACTGCACTCATACTGTAAGAGTATTGCCAAGGTGCTAAGCAAATGTCTACATTCACATTACCTATTTAGAAAGAAATCGCAATTCTGATTCATGTAGACTCAGAGGTTTCTCATGAACAAGCTGTTATTGGGTAATGTGCATGTAAACACACCCATTGCTTTGTACTTGAAGGGAAAAATTTTGAAGTTAGAAATCATAAGGGGAAAGTCATATTTGTCCAAGATCTCCAATTCAAATAACATGCTGTATTACAATATGTAATCAAGTTCAATATTATCTCCAAGCTGCAAGCAGCAGGTCCACAGTCTCCAAATCTTTCACAGGCATCTTGATGTAAGATGACAAGTCTATCAAACTTCACATCAGTTATTAGATGATTTCCTTCAACATATATTCTCCTGAGGATGCCTGTGTTTGCATTGGAAGCCACAGATTATTTTACAGAGTGTTTCTTTTGATTCAGTTGGGAGACTCAAGAACAAGAGCTGGATAGATAAAGAGAAAGAGATAGAAAGACAGAGAGTGGGGGGTTCTCAAACTGCACAACTACATTCCGGCTTTTTCTAAATAACTCGCTTTTTCAAGCTTCATGTTTCTCAAAAGACTCATGTAATGTGGAATTCAGTTTCAGAT
The DNA here is from genome assembly GCA_036984385.1 of Crenuchus spilurus. NCBI lineage: Eukaryota > Metazoa > Chordata > Actinopteri > Characiformes > Crenuchidae > Crenuchus > Crenuchus spilurus. Next base: position 12,196 of record BRDA01043689.1, read on the forward strand.
TCCCACAGAGGGGCATATAGGGGAGAGAGAGAGAGAGAAGGGGAGAGAGAGAGAGAGAGAGAGAGAGAGAGAGAGAGAGAGAGAGAGAGAGAGAGAGAGAGAGAGGCTGAGGAACGTCCAGAGTGTTGAGGGACTGGAAGGATGAGCTGGAGGTGAGGAGAGTTCATAAAATACAGCACTGAAGGGGTGTAAATTGAAAAACATCAAGACTGTCTGTGAGAACTTGCTCTTAGAAGGTGATCTGGCTTGCCTGCTTTTTGTTTTTTCTTCTACAAGTGCTGGTTTGAATTAGAGCATGACCAAGAGCTCCATCAGAGGTCATCAGTCATTTTGCAGAGTGTACACTATTGCACACATCAACAGTTCCATTCAGTGATTTTAGTGTGCAACAGCACATGTACAAGTAAAAAAAAACCTCCCCTTTTCCTCTGCCCATTAAAGTCCTCTGACTACAACTTAAACTGCTGAGTCACTGTATTTTTCCTGTCTTCTCAGTTTTGGTTTCTCTTAACACACTCTTGCTCACTAGGGATCTAAACCCAGGTGTCTGTAAAACTGCTTGCAGACAATGAATATGTTTATATGTTCATAATAATTGAATAACTGATTCTAGCAATAGTTCACCCAACATGTTAACATGATCCTAATCTAATCGCACTAAAACTCTGTGAGTCATGCAATAATACATGACATACTCTTTGGAACTTTGGAACTACAACTGCATAAGAAGGATGTGACATAACATTCCAAGTAGATTGAATTCTATAATATTTAGAGCTTCCAAATAGATTTGTATGTATGTCTCATAATGAAAATGTTGCAGGGTTGACCTTCTCAAATTCATTGTCTGAACGTCTACCCATTCCGCTCATTTGGAAATCCCGGATCATCATCCGAGCCATATTGCTTAGGGTAACCAAACGTCCGTATTTCCCGGAACATGTCCGTATTTCACGTCCTATCCCGGGCGCCCCGGGTTTTTTTTTTAAAGTGAGGAAATGTCCTGGTTTTTAAATTACCTTCATTGGACCATTAAAATTTTAATTTACAGGCACTAGGGCACTGC
>BRDA01043693.1:0-37241 GCA_036984385.1 Crenuchus spilurus
GGTTCTGCAGGTGGTGACCACAGACCTTTTCTCTGTTCTCATCCTTTCTGGCTGATGTTTTGGTCACTTTTGCATTCTGTCAGTTCTCTCACCATTGAGGTAGCATGAGGTGATGTCTACAACCCACAGAAGTTGTTCAGGTAGTGTAGCTCATCCAGGATGGCACATCAATGCGACCTTCGCAACCTTATTATTGCAAACCATAATGATGGCATTGGTTACAGTGGATTTCTAAACTTCTGAATGTTCCAGTGAGCACTGTTGGGGCCATAATCCGGAAGTGGAAAGAACATCATTTCGCCATAAACCGACCATGACCAGGTGCTCCTCGCAAGATTTCTGACAGAAGTGAAAATTATTAGAAGAGTTGTCAGAGCCAAGGACCACTTGTGGAGAGCTTCAGAAAGACCTTGAATTAGCAGGTACAATTGTTTCAAAGAAAACAATAGGTAATGCACTCAACCACCATGGCCTGTATGCACGCTCACCACCAAGACTCCATTGCTGAAGAAAAAGCTTGTTGAAGCTCGTTTAAAGTATGCTGCACAACATTTAGACAAGCCTGTGAAATACTGGGAGAATATAGTCTGGTCAGATGAGACCAAAATTTTACTCTTTGGATGCCATAATACACATCATGTTTGGAGGTCAAATGGCACTGCACATCACCCCAAAAACACCATACCAACAGTGAAGGTGGGAACATCATGGCGTGGGGCTGTTTTTCAGCACATGGTACTGGCAAACTTCAAATAATGGAAGGAAGGCTGAATGGAAAAATGTACAGAGACATTCTCATTCTGCTTCCATCTACCAGGATGATGAAGATGAAACATGGGTGGACATTTCAGCAAGACAATGACCCCAAACACACAGCCAAGGAAACTCAATTGGTTTCAGAGAAAGAAAACAAAGCTGCTAGAATGGCCCAGCCAATCACCTGACTTGAATCCAATAGAAAATCTATGGAAAGGACTAAAGATCAGAGTTCATAGAAGAGGCCCATGAAACCTTCAAGATTTGAAGACTGTTTGTGTGGAAGAATAAGCCAAAATCGCACACTTGAGCAATGCATGCGACTAGTTTCTCCATACAGGAGATGTCTTGAAGCAGTCATTGCCAACCAAGGCTTTTGTAAAAAGTATTAAATTTCAGTAAGCGTGTTTAATACTTTTTTTCCCTGTGCCATTCCACATTATTACAAATAACTTAATTTCTGGACATCTAGGTTTGATTTATTGTGTGTATAAATATATCCGCGTTCGATGGTGACGTGTTACGTGGTTTCCTGCTTGATGACTGACGTGACAAAGACAAAAACAGAAATAAAAAAAATGTAACAGTCAACGAGTCGGTGTTTTAAAGCAAACATCTAGCTTACAATTAGCAGTTTCCTTGTCACTCGTTATCCTGTGGTTTGACATTGAAAAATGATATCTGGTAACTATAACATATGTACTTATTATAAAGTAATGCAACAAAAATATTAAAATAAGACTTTTTAGAAAGATGAAAAATTACAACAATAGCAATAATAATAATAAAACAAAATTGACCGTATACAGATTACGGCAAAAAAGGAATAAACAAAAAATAACAAAATAACAGTTTACACAAAATACAATAGGCGGGATTAAGGCAGAAATCGTCTGGAGATTTTTTATGTATCTGGCAACCGTGTTTTGTAGCGTGTAGGTTCCACACATGAGCAGTTAATAAAACTCTGCAACAGGCGTGGACATGTTTTTATTATTAAATGTGCTCTTCACTCTTATTTGTGTGTGATGTGAATTTATGTGTGTGTTTATATGTGAGTGGCAGTGTGTAATCATGACGATCTGTTTTATTTTGTTTTTATGTGGGACTTGTTTTACCTGTGGAGGCTCAGGATGCCACATCCACTGCTGACGCAAACCCCGGTCGCCATGTTAGATCAGAGACTGGAGCTCGATGAGCTTTTAAACGCGCTGAGTTTGTACGGATCCTCTTCGTTTTGACGCGATTGCTTTTAACGCTCATTCGACGAGCTTTTGATGTATGTGTCGGACTAAATAAAGCAGACTCCAGCCCGGGACGGCGCTTGTCTGGGAGGTTGGTGGTGTTTTCGTGTCGCCTTTCAGCTCGCCATGACTTCGTTGACCCAGCGGAGCTCCGGCCTGGTGCAGAGACGCGCCGCCGCGGAAAGAGAGAAGAGCTCGGCCGGAGAGGAGGAGTATGAGCCCCGGAGAGACGAGCAGGAGGAGGACGACGGCGGAGACTCAAAAGAAACCAGACTTACCCTCATGGAGGAGGTGCTGCTTCTGGGACTAAAGGATCGAGAGGTTTATATCTGTGTTTATTTTGTTTTGTTTTTTTCCTCCGTCAGTTTTAGCATAAAGTAAGTGAAGCAGAATTTAGCTTCTGAAACGTATCTACGTAAACGGCCCAGAAATGACATAAAACCAGCAGAATATAACTACCAAACGGGAAACAGATTATACACTTAATAATATTAAGCTTACTTCAGTTAGCATTAACATCAAGCTGGCTAACTTTCGCTTAGCTAAAGCTACAGTCTCAGCTTATCAGCATGCTAACTACCCTCTGCAAGCACATTCCTCTCTTAAAACAACAAAATACAGCAACTAACTGTCCTCCTTCATTAATAATCAAATGCTAAGGCATTATTTTGATATGGTTTTTCTTTATTTTGATATGCGAAGCCATTATTTTGAGATACCAAGTCCTTATTTGAGATGCTTTCTCGTTATTGTGAGGTACTATCTCCAAATGACGAGATAGTATCTCAAAATAATAAGAAAATATGTCAAAAATAATGAGAATCCAAAATAATGTTATCTTAAAATAACGAGAGAGTATAGTAATGCTTTCTCATAGTACTATGAGGTACTATGTTATTAACAGTTCAGTTAATAAAGGAAAAGTTGTAGTGGCAGGAATGGACTTCCATACTAACCATACTAACAATTCTGATTAGTTTTAGTTTTGCTCAGTTTAGTTTGAGCAAATATAAAATTGCTCAATAAGTAAGAGATTAATTCCTTCCTGAGGCAATTCCTTAGCTAAGAAATGCTTCTCTGTTAATATTACGTGTGAGAAAATCAGACATCAGCTGTTCTGAATGCAACAGCTGTTAGCTGTGGCCACTTACATTCATTTGTATTAAAGCTAAATTCGCTAGTTGTTCACTAACACAATGACAATTGACTGTATTCCAGTCATATTTGTGCTGTAAAACTTACTGTTGCAAAGCTAGCTATCTTGGCTACTTAGCTAACTAGCTAAGTAGCTTGGCTACTTGGCTACTAGCTAACTAGCAAGTCCACATTACAATAATCTGTTTTATAAGCCAAGTCTCTTCAGTATAACATTGCATATTATGCAATGCAGCGTTGAACTTAATTCAAATGAAGTTGTGTAGAATGTGAATCCCTTTAAAGTGCATGTAAGTAAAGGCACACATTTAAAAGTGGCATATAACATTTTTACTAGTTATAAGTATTTTATATAGTAAGTTGTAGTTATTTAATGTTATTGTTATTATTTAATGTTGGAAGAATTAGTTGAGCTGTCAGCTGGGTAGTGTTTAATATTATTTTTAATTTTCCTCAGATAAGGAAAAAAACAATGACACAAAGATACATTATTTTTATTTAACCCAGAAGGAAAATTGTGTTGAAGTCTGTTAGCCTTAAGTTGGAGTGCTGAAGATATCACACAAGCTATTGCACAGTTAAACAATTGAACTTGCAAAGTAGTCATGCTAAAGTTAAATATTGTATCTGACAGTCATATCCTGGTGTCTTAACTGAGAATTCAAGTCAGTGGAAGCTTTCAAAGTAAGCAGCAATCTGGACAGTACAAAGGTTGAATAAAATTCTTTTCAAACATGCGTATGACTGGTTTTGCAGCCTTACAAAAGCCTGCATTCCCTTTACTCAGATTTAAACAAGATGGACCAGCTTTCCTATTAAACAAGCAATATCCTTCCCTTAACCAGGCAGCAGATACTTGCACATACCTTATTAGGGAGTGCCATTGTTTAACTCTAGAGTTGCTATTGTTTTGTACACAAAGAAGAGAAATACTCTTTATTGCATTGTCATTTTTTTGTTGATTGACAACCTGACAGAGTAGCTATTACAACTACAGAGAATAACAAATGTTCAAAAATTGGCTAATTTTGTTTATTTTTAGATTACTTCTCAGGTTTTCTTTGTACACACAAATACACAAAATGCCTAAATGTGTGGCAACCAAGGTATAAGTGAGAGGGTCTGTGATGTCCAGACTTTCTTGTCCATTAATTTTGTATAATGGGACACCGTGACATCTGCTGTACCTTAATTATTGCTGTTTTATTTCAATGCAACTACATACAAAATCTACGTACTTTGACAATGTATTTGCAGATTGCAGTGATGTAAGATATAATTAGTCTAATGTTATATGCCACGCAGGAGAGGCAACTTTTAAACAGAAAGATCGTCTCAATGTCCACTAGTTATGAATATGGAAACAGGACAGTGTTTTATATTGTACCCATTTGTCCTCATAACATAGCGTACATCAGAGGGACATTTGTCTTTTGAGGATGTTTGCACTGTGAGAAGTTTATATTTGCTCTCCAGCTCTGACGTTCTACTAATACAGCAGTAAATCAAACATAAAAACTTGGAGTACGTGGCCATTTTTGACTGTGAGCTACACAAATGGAGCAGATTGAGTGTATAGGTGGTTCATACTGCTGACTGAAATTCATTTGAGATTCACAAAAAGGTATTATTTGTCTGATAACGGGCATCCAAATGATCCATATGCTGAAAAAAAGCTATATTCATGTAGGTTCTTGAACCAGGTTTTAAATGGATATGTAGCCCTTGGTTTAATCTACCTATGTGGGTGTATAATATTTAACAATTCAAATTTTTGGAGATATTGGCACGCTGTGAGAATTATTACAACAGAGCATGAAAGACAGAGTTTGTCTTAGCTATCATGTTTTGTCTGCATGGCAGTTACACACATAGTAGCTTATCATATCTTGTATTTAGTTCTGTTCCAATGACCCATGTTAACTCTTTCATGTCTAACAATGACATTTAATAAGATAAAAAATCCAACATAATGGCTCTTAAGTTTGTATAGTTATGCATTGTACAGCAATCTTAACAGTACCCATTTTAAATTATGATTAAATGTAATTGCCATGGTTTTATTCAAAAATTTTATATATATATATATATATATAAGTACCAGACTAGAGTTTGGACACACCTTCTCATTCAATGTTTTTATTGTCATCTTTTTCCTACATTGTAAATTAATACAGAAGTCATTCAGAATATGAAGGAACACATAATGAATCATGTAGTAAACTTAAAAGTGTTAAACAAACCTTTAACTCTTGACGAGGCACAGCTGTTAATTGAAAGCCATTCCAGGTGACTACCTCATAAAGCTGACTGAGAAAATGCCAAGAAAGCTGCATCTAAGCAAGAGGTGCCTACTGTGAAGAATGTAAAATATAAACATATTCTGGTTTGTTTACTTGTTTGTTTACTAAATAATTACATGTGTTTATTCATAGTTTAGATGACTTTAATATTAATCTACAATGCAGAACATTTGTAAATAATGAAAAACACTGAATGTCCAGAAAAAAAGCTTTTGATTGGTACTGTAAATTTTTTGTTTTTTAAATCACAAATTAAATGTATTAATAATATATATAAAATATGTGAATAGAAATACGTAGCCACATGGTTTGATCATTTAGAAAATTAGATCTATGTATAACCTGATTAGATTTATATAATTAATTTTTTATTCCTTCAATCAATACTAATCAATTTTTTGGAGATACACTTGCACACTTCTGAATAAATTAATCAACTTTTATATGCTTGGAGACAATCTATAAAATTGTATGATTTTAAATTCTTTTTAAATGAAACCTTTAGGTAAGTTTATAAGCTTACATGAATCTTAAAGGTCTTCTAAATCGAGGGTCATGTTCAAATACACCCAGGAGGTTGATCAGCTGTTTTTTATATAAAATGTAATAATGTAATAAATCATATTACTGACTTAACATTCTGTAGAATGTAAATCTTATATTACACCTTTTTCATTATTATATCCTGCATTTGCTTTTAAGTCGGTTAATTTCTTTTTATAAATTCATTTGAACTCATTCTAAAACGGCATTGCTGTCACAGGAGCAAAGTCATCCTTTCAGTGAAGTGCCCTCAGTTTTCTGGACTCCACTATATGTGTGAAGGGTCTGCTGCATTGCCAGGACCGTGAAAGAAGCTTGTTGTTTCAGAGTTGCTTTCTCTGGACTTCACAAAGGTAGCCTTGTTGAAGAAGGCTACCTCACACTAAGCCCACTGCTAAACATGACAGTGCAGTTGTAGCATCAGGAACTGGTATCCTTGGACAGGAAGAACTGCTATGGCATCTTTATTTCTTCTATTGCTGTGTAGTTTGTTTTCAGAACAGCTGCATGCAAAGTCCTAGTATGTTTTAGAATGTCATGCCAAATGCTGTGCTAGCTTGCACTTTTTCACTTTCAAAATAATGTAGTCAGCAGGACAGTACTCTCATCATCACAGTCAGGAATCTCTCACTTCTGCTTCTCTCTCTCTTTCATTTAAGTGCACATGCATTTCTACAGATTTCTGTTTGTCATGTTTCTGGACAGGGTTACACTTCCTTTTGGAATGACTGCATTTCCTCAGGACTACGGGGTTGCATGCTCATTGAACTGGCCTTACGAGGGAGGTTGCAGCTGGAGGCCTGTGGCATGAGAAGAAAAAGCCTGCTTGCCAGAAAGGTGGGACTACATTTCTTACCAGAAAACCATGTTTCTGTCAACAGTACATCTTGGTAATGGAGAACTTGGTTTACTGTTCCCCAGTAATTGAATCCCAAAGCAGTATTTCAGTACATTGCACTGCATTATGGAAAATACAAAGACCAATAGAAATTGCCATTGTTGTGACAAGGAAGATATTTTCTATTTCCTTTTGCAAATGTAATGTTACCTCAACAAACCCACATGTTGACACATCATCCACAGAGCAGACAGGCTCATGTACTGTCATGCTTGAAAGTATGTGAACACTTTAGAATTTTCTATAGTTCTGCAAAAAATATGACCTAAAACATCATCAGATTTTCCTATAAGTAAATTAAAAGAACCCAGTTATATAAATGAGACAAACATATTATACTTGGTCATTTATTTATTGAGGAAAAGGATCCAATATGACACATTTGTGAGTGGCAAAAGTATGTGAACCTTTGCATTTCAGCATCTGTTGTGACCATTTACCATTCTTTCTTAGGACAACTTGTGTGCTTAGGGTCATTGTCTTGCTGCATCCCACCTCTTGAGATTCAGTTCATGGACTTGTCATGACATTTTCCTTTACAATTCTCTGATATAATTTCTAATTCATTGTTCCATCAATGACGACGAGCTGTCCTGGCCCAGATGCAGCAAAACAGGCCCAAACCATGATATTACCACCATCATGTTTCACAGATAAGTTTATTATGCTGGTATACAGTGTTGTCCTTTCTCCAAACAAAATATTTTTCATTTAAAACCAAAAAGCTGTATTTTGGTCTCATCTGTCCACAAAACATTCTTCTAATAGCCTTCTGGCTTATCCACATGATCTTTAGCAAACTGCAGACAAGCAGCCATTTACTTTTTGGAGAGCAGTGACTTTCTCCTTACAACCCTGCCATGCACACCACTGTGGTTCAGTGTTCTCCTGATGGTGGACTCATGAACATTAACATTAGCCAATGTGAGAGAGGCCTTCAGTTGCTTAGAAGTTACCCTCGGGTCCTTTGTGACCTCGCAGACTATTACACGCCTTGCTCTTGGAGTGATCTTTGTTGGTCAACCACTCCTGAGTAGGTAACAGTGGTCTCAAATTTCCTCCATTTGTACACAATCTGTCTGACTGGATTGGTGGAGTCCAAACTTTTTAGAGATGGTTTTGTAACCTTTTCCAGCCTGATGAGCACCAACAAGTCTTTTGCTGAGCTCATCAGAAATCTCCTTTGTTTGTGCCGTGATACACTTCTACAAACTTGTTGTGAAGTGTAGACTTTGATAGATAACTGTTCTTTAAATAAAACAGGGTCCCCACTCACACCTGATTGTCATCCCATTGATTGAAAACACCTGACTCTAATTTCACCTTCAAACTAACTGCTAATCTTAAAGGTTCACATACTTTTGCCTCTCACAAATATGTCTTATTGGATCATTTTCCTCAATAAATAAATGACCAAGTATAATATTTTTGTCTCATTTGTTTAACATGGTTCTCTGTATCCACTTTTAGGACTTGTGTGTAACTCTGATGATGTTTTAGGTCATATTTATGCAGAAGTATAGAAAATTATAAAGGGTTCACAAACTTTCAAGCACCACTGTAAAAGCGCCAAAGTCATCACTGTCTATTTACTACTTCAAGTTAGTTGTAATGTTTACATTAGACTCATTAGTCCAGTCCAGTGACCAGAGCATTCCCATTGTGTATTTTTGGATTAACTAGTATCCCTAATTTTATTGGAAAGCTAGGGCCATTGCACCTAATTTAAAGTATTTTGTGTACTAGTACATCTGAAAAAGGCTAAATGTATAGCTATTACATGTAAAATGGCATAAGCCAAGCCTTTTTTGTTTTATTGTTGGTCAGTGTGATTTATAGCTCATGAAAATCAGAAATCCTGAGTTTCAAATTATTAGAATTTTATTTGGAGTTGGTCACTATTCAAATAGTATCAAAATTAAAACAAAAAGACTTGAAATATTTCACTTTACATGTAATGACTGTAGTGTATATATATATATATATATATATATATATATAACACCTTACTTTTTAAATTATGAACACAAATTTTTTCAATATTCTAGTTTTTGGATGTCCAGTAGTATTCTGATAAATTGACTGTCTACACTGGAAACATTTGGAAGTGTCTGTGCTAGATAGGATGAAAAACTCTAAACTCTATTGGCAGCACAAGACAACACATCAAAATAAGTTAAAAACTGTGTGGTTGTGTCTAAATGCAGACCTCCATTGATTGTATCAGCTGCATTTTGATTTTCATTTCATATTCTTTTACCGGATGCATTTTTACATTTACAACAGTATCCACATGAGCCAGATTGCTGGCTAAGAAAAATCTGTCCCCTGCTTAAATCCAACCTTCTCAAGATGTCTGTCTGTTTTTGCTATTTCTTGTTCACCGTATAACAGTAGAAGCTAATGCATTTCCTCTCCTCTTCCATCACTGCTGTCGAGTCTCACGAAGTATTTTGTATGCTGATGACATCTCAAGATTAACAGACTTCTCATTTGGGTTCATTTTGCAGTCAAAAAATTATTAAGTCCCAATTTAGAAATAGTTTTATAAAGAAGACCTTGAGGATTAAGGATTCTGAGTAGAAATAATCAAGTTACTGAAACGTACAATTCCCGAGTTAACAGATCTAGCAGGCATGTCTGACTTCCTGTTGTTCCAAGATGTTAGCCAGTTAACACACATGTACATTGATTTAAGTAGATTTGTATCATGTTAAGTTCACTGTTGCCATCCAGGAGTTCGACCCTCCTGGTTTGAAGTTAATACACTTTACTGTTTGTGGTTCTGACACAAGAGGGAGCTCTTCAACATTTATTCTCACAACATGGTCATTCATACACATACATGGGCATGAAGAATAGTGCATGGCTTTGGTTTGGTTGTCCAAAACATTTGTCTCATTTGAATTCCTGTTCCTAAAATTTTGTAATGTAAATTTTGCCTGTATAATAATTTTTGACCTCTGTTCCTGTGTTTATTGTGGGTTTTATTCATTATGGCATAAACTGTTGACACTGAATTTACATTACTGTGAACATGCACCGAGTTATGAGTGTATATACTTGTTTGGTTCTACATTGAAGTTTTGATGAATGGGTGCAGTATTGACACTTGACATTATTTACAGGTCATCTGTAAGTCAGATGCTCCAACAGGGGATGTGCTCTTGGATGAGGCTTTGAAACACATTAAAGATACCCAGCCACCAGAGACCGTACAGAGCTGGATTGAGCTCCTTAGTGGTGAGAATGTTGTATTGTACTGTCATAAAGATCTGTTTTCACAACATGTTTTACATTTGCACAAAAAGTGAACACCATTTTTTCCCAAGAAACTTGTTGCAAATGTTTGAGTTTAATGTCTCACTGACTCTGAAATGAAAGCTTAGGAGTTAACTAAGAAACTCAAGGAATCAATTTATAGACCAAAATGTATCAAAACGTTGGACTGTATGCGCGTGTGTGTGTTGTGAAAACAGATTATTATTATTATTATTATTATTATTGTTTTTGCTGTTAAATGTTTCTTCATCAAGTAGACCTGGACAAAATGTTGTTAACTGCATTTACAGTATTGGTCTTCATGCATTCTGCATCTTCTGCAGTATTTGTATGACAATGACAGTATGATATTATGTGCCCCTATACAGTGGGGGGAAAAAAGTATTTGGTCAGCCACTGATTGTGCAAGTTCTCCTACTTAGAAAGACGAGAGAGGTCTGTAATTTTCATCATAGGTACACTTCAACTAGAGACAAATGAGAAAAAAAATCCAGGAAATCACATTGTAGGGTTTTTAAAGAATTTATTTGTAAATTATGGTGGAAAATAAGGATTTGGTCAATAAACGACCAGTGAGAATTCTGGCTTTTACAAACCTGTTAGTTCTTCTTTAAGAAGCCCTCCTATTCTGCACTAATTACTTGTATTAATTGCACCTGTTTGAACTTATGTCTATAAAAGGCAACTGTCCACACTCTCAATCAATCACACTCCAAAGAGCTTTCTAAGGAAAATGGGGACAAAATTTTAGACCTGCACAAGGCTGGGATGGGCTACAGGACAATAGGAAAGCAGCTTGGTGAGAAGGCAACAACTGTTGGCACAATTATTAGAAACTGGAAGAAACACAAGATGACTGTCTGGGGCTCCATGCAAGATCTCACTTCATGGGGTAAGGATGATTCTGAGAAAGGTCAGGAGTCAGCCCCGAACTATACAGGAGGACTTGATCAATGACCTGAAGAGAGCTGAGACCACAGTCTTGAAGAGAGCCATTAGTAACACACTATGCCATCATGGTTCAAAATCATGCAGGGCATTCAAGTTCCCCCTGCTCATGCCAGCACATGTCCAGGCCCATTTCAAGTTCGCCAATGACCAGAGGAGGCATGGGAGAAGGTCATGTGGTCAGATGAGACCAAAATAGAGCTTTTTGGTACTCAAGTCCACTCGCCATGTTTGGAGGAAAAAGAATGCCGAGTTGCATCCCAAGAATACCATACCTACTGTTAAGCATGGAGGTGGAAACATCAGGCTTTGGGGCTGTTTTTCTGCAAAGAGGACAGCACGACTGATCTGTGTTAAGGGAAGAATGAACAGGGCCATGTATCGTGAGATTGTAAGCCAAAACCTCCTTCTGTAAGAGCAATGAACATGAAACGTGGCTGGGCCTTCCAGCATGGAAATGATCCCAAATACACTGCTCGGGCAGTGAAGGAGTGGCTCCGTAAAGGTCCTGGAGTAGCCTAGACAATTTGTGAAAGTTTGTGTTGCCCAGCAATAGCCCCAAAACATCACTGCTGTAGAGGAGATTTGCATGGAGGAATGAGCCAAAATACCAGCTACAGTGTGTGCAAACCTGGTGAAGACGTACAGGAAACGTTTAACCTCTGTCATTGCCATGTTACAGTATTGAGTTTAACTTTTGTTATTGACCAAATACTTATTTTCCACCATAATTTACAAATAAACTCTTTAAAAACCCTACAATGTGATTTCCTGGATTTTTTTTCTCATTTGTCTCTAGCTGAAGTGTATCTATGACGAAAATTACAGACCTCTCTCATCTTTCTAAGTAGGAGAATTTGTACAATCAGTGGCTGACCAAATACTTTTTTCCCCCACTGTAAATGAGTGCTACCACAGTACCTAAACACATCGGGATAATTAAGAATCAGGAGCAATATTCAGCCCTTATCTGAAGTTTTAGTGCTGGCAGACATTGTGGCTATGAGCTCAGCAGGTAGTTGCTCACTGTGAAGAGCTGAGGAGTCAAACAGGGAGATCAAAGTGCCTGAGAGGAGCTGCCATTATAGTTTAAAAATACTTTAAAAAATAAAATAAAATAAAATTCTCAGAATTAAAGTAGAACTCATTAAAGTCAATATATTCACCATGTGATCATCAAAAAATCAGGCTGTCTGACCTTATCCATTAGCCAAGTAAGTTCTTTTATTATTTAATTATATGTAATAATTATAAAATATTTACTTGTTATGAAATAGTTTCTCAGCCAGAAAAGGCACTCTAGTGCACCAAATGGGGTTCATATTCCAAACCAGTTATGCTATGTATGTATCTTGGTTTATTACTTAAATTATTGACTCTGTCCTCCTGAAGGTGAAACGTGGAACCCGCTGAAGCTCCATTACCAGCTTCGAAACGTGCGCGAGCGACTGGCAAAGAACTTGGTGGAGAAAGGTGTGCTCACTACCGAGAAACAGAACTTCCTGCTCTTCGACATGACGACACACCCGCTGACCAACAACAATATCAAGCAGCGGCTCATTAAGAAGGTGCAGGAGGCTGTGCTGGACAAATGGGTTAACGACCCTCACCGCATGGATAAACGCCTGCTGGCCCTCATTTTCCTGGCCCACTCTTCAGATGTGCTGGAGAATGCTTTCGCCCCACTGCTGGACGACCAGTATGACCTGGCCATGAAGAGGGTACGGCAGCTGTTGGACCTGGAGCCTGAGGGTGAGAGTATGAAGACCAACACCAACGAGCTGCTCTGGGCTGTGGTGGCTGCCTTCACCAAATGAGGATAGTGCAAAGCACTAAAAAATAAAACAACACGAAAACAAAGTAAAACAACAATTTTTGACTGGTTACTGAAATAAATGCAGAAAAGGGTTGTTCCAGTGTATCAGAAATGGACGATAACTCTACAGAACTGCTTCTTGTTTTTTTTTTCTTCTTCTTCTGCCCCCTTTTCTTGTTGATAACTTGCTTCCCTTCTGCGTTCTCTACAAGATTTGTCATTGCATTACTCAATCTTGGTGGGGGCAAAGGAAAGCACGCCCAGTTTTTTTTTTTTTTCCCCCTCTCCCTTTTTCTTTTGTTTTTATTTGTTCAGTCAAACGCATGGGGTTCCTTCCCAGGCTGAACTGTATGTCTGAACATGTACTGCAGGAGCAGTCTTTACCCTCTGCATAAGTGGGCTTTTGTGTTTTTAATCTTTTTCTTAATAAGAAAAGCTAGGCTGAGAAGTAACACGGGTTGGGTTCTCTTCATATTACGGCAGAAAAAAAAACACGGAGTGGCTACCAAAATCCCACATTTTAGAGCTATTATTGTTTGAATCAGTTTCTTCCCAACAATTTGAAAGTTAATGTGTTGTATAAGATTACAAGAGATATGCACTCATTAAGCATTTTTAAAGTACTGGAGTATTTGCATATGATGTGATTTGGGGACAAACACACTGTGCAGAGTGGTTTTAAGACCACTGTCCTGTAACCAGTTTGTACCGGAGATGGAGAAACATGGAGCTCCAGTGAAACCATGACGACGTACTGAATACTCCCACTGGGGTTGCAGAATAGCTGCAATCCTGGAACTTATCAGTGTGATGGTGGTAATGGCTCGTGTAGTATGTGTGAACAAAGTTGCAGCACTAAGCCTTCGTGCTGTGGCTCACAGTAAGTGGTCATGCACTGTGTAACGCTGGCAGGGAAAGTATCTTCATTTGAAGTAACCCAAAGGCTTTTGTTAATAGTCTGGTTGGTTAAAAACAAAGGGAGAGTAAATTCAAATGTATTCTCATGAGCTTCTTCATAGACCCATGCATATCATTGTCATTCCTTAAGGTTCTCCATAGAACCCTTCATATAACTGTGCAGTTCACAAGGATCTTTATAGAACTCATAAAATTGTTCCAATGTTATGGACCAGTTCAGACTGGAAATCCTCCCCGAGCATATATTTTGTGAACAATGGCATAAAAGGTTTATTTTTCACTCTCCACATACACCTCATTAACATTTTTGAGCTCTACCTCTCAGACCTCATCCTCTGTTTGAACAGCCTTGCGTTGGTTTTGCGCTCTTGCTCTAGTTTCCTAATGCATACAGTAAAGTACAACAGCACCACTTCTGTACTTTCATGTGCCTGAAGTTGGTTACAGAACTCGTAACCTCCAAGTTACAATACGTACTGTAGCTATTCCGCAACGTGACATGGCATTCATGAGTGAACTAGTTTTCAAATGTTTAATCAAAGTTTTGGCCCCGAGTGGCGAGCCTTGATTTTTGTCCCTAAGGGAAATGTGAGAAGTATAGGCTTTTATTTCTTTCCCATCCTTTACTTATATTGTGTGAAGAAGGGAATTCCGTTTCACTTTGAGTGCAAATGATGGTTGCACATGGCGGCGCTGTCCGGCCCTGTTGAGTACTTTTACAATAACACTGTCTTCCTTCAGACAGGAGCTCCACCTCTTCATTGAATCTACAGACCTGCATTGTGTTAAATTAGTCATTTGTTTTAGACTCAAAGCTCTGTAGGAGCAGAAAGAGGGGTCAGAACGGCATCTGTAGGAGTATGCAACGAAAAGTATATGTCTAAAGATGGTTTATATAACAATTTGCTTCTTCCCCAAGTTTCCATGTTTATGTAATCCTCTGTTGAAATTTGATTCATGAATAATAAAAAATATAAAATAAAAAAAACCTGAAATGACCATTTTAAATGTGACTCCATGCACAGTTTCCTGGTGTGGTTAGCTGTCAAATTTGTCTATTTTTTTGTCTATTTTTGTCGGGTAGGAAATTGATAAAGAAGGCAGATTGCACATAGAGAGGCATCACTTAACATCACATTCCAATTTAATCTGTATTTGGTTTCTTTTGTATTTACGTGGCTTAGCACCTAATTTGCAAACATCAAATGTGGGCAGAAGCAACTTCTGAAAATGCATAATTTTATTTTTTGTGCATTTTCTGGGTCTACTTGAGGATGCATTCGACCAGACATTCTACTGTCAAAGTTTATGTTGCATGACTTTAATTCTTTTGTCAAATGACTGGATTTTAGTTCTTTTTTGAAGCAATAATTTGAAATGACATGCTTTGTTCTCCATTTTCTTTTTTTGTTATGGTTCATGCTTGCCTCGCAGTAGCTAGCTACTTCTGTCCCTATATGTAGCAAAGGGTTTGGGAAAAGAAAACTGAACTTGTGTGTAGCTGTAGATGTCACTATGAAGGGACCCATATGTGTACACGTTCTTATTACCAAATAAACTAAGGTATTGGAAGTGCCTCAAAACTCATTCATCTGTCATTTCTGTTTGTGAGATGCCTTTGTTTGTCATTTTGTATTTTCTTTCACAGTCTTTTTAATTCACCTTCAATATTACGTTTACCATAAAAAGTAACAATTTCTCTTTAAAGTTTATTTTTTTTTTACACAACATACAGGTATTTATATTTATTTTTTTATACACTTAGAACTTAATTTTTTAAGAACTTAATTTATTAACTCATGCAGGAACTCTTAACCCTTTAACATTCCGCTCAACCATTTGGTAGAGCACATTTAAGTCACTTTATCTTTTTAAAAGTGTTGAACTTGACACAATTTGCTATCTCTACCAATCGGTAGAGGTATGTTAGGCTAAAACATTCACTAGAAATGCAGCATTTTCTTGTCTGAATGCAAACCAACAATGCTTCAAAGCATCTCCACAATGAATAAACTGGATCCAATGCTGAAAAACCATTAGGGCTGTTGCACCACACATTGTCATTTCCCTCTGGCATCAGTGGCCTGTGGGGCATCACTGTTATGCTGATGGGAGGCACTCAAAGTCCGAGAAGTTCATTCTCAGTACATCTTCACTACAGCAGCAGATCCCTCGAAGGATGCAGTCATCAAGATGCTACCACCCTACACCAGCGTCTTTGGACATCAGTCAAATCACATTCTTTGCCCATGATGATCATTTGGCACTCTGCTACAACTGACTAGTGTGCTCTACATTTACAGACTGTATCTGTTTCTCTGTATACTCTTTCATCCTGTTCATCAATGATCAGAACCCCCACAGAGCAGGTATTATTAGGTGGTGGATCATTCTCAGCACTGCAGTGACACTGATGTGGTGGTGGTGTGTGTTGCGCAAAGAGCAGAGCTGCTGGAGATTTTCAAGACTTTACTGTTGACCTGCTTTTCATGCATCCTAACAAAAACATCTAAAACGGCTATGCTCTACAGCCACTAGAAGCTGCTGAGTTGGGATATTTGTTGGGATTTTTTTATTGTATGAATGCTGAGGGGAGTCTTGCCCACACACCTGGAAACTGTTAGTGCTTTATGAACAAGCCCATGTGATGCTTTCAATGATCCACTCTCCATGCCACAACCTGGCTGTGGTTAAGCCTGGGGCCACAGTCCCAAAGAGCCTCAGCCAATGAGTGTTGTTACTGGATCAGCATAATGCTGAGAGACAAAGATAAACAGAGAGAAATCTGATCCTAGATCAGCTCCAGCACTCTGAGATATCACATGAATTACAGCCTGATTTCACTTTATGGTCAATTAGTGAGTCAGAGGACTGCAGGAAATGATAGGCGCAGGTTAAACAAGTGGTACGACTTGGAGTGGTGGTGGGGGTTGAGGTTTCTTTGGACAAAAATGAATGAGGGTATGTAGGACCTGATGGTTAACTGCAGGATGTGTAATTTGATTGTTTGGGAGCTTCCTTTAGTAAAAAGTTAAGGGGAAAAATGACCAGTGGTCTTTTATAATGTTAGTATTATTTTAAATGGTAGAGAGAGTCCTCAATGTAATGCATTTAACAATGTAACAATGATCTTTCTACTCAGATGCTTTTGGGAAATATAGCCCAAATTTATAGCCCTATTTTTCAATATTATCAAGCCCTAGTAGTCGCCTTGATATCAAAGAAATAATTTCCACCTTTGTGCTTTGGTCTAGAAGGCTTTTGTTTTACTCTAAGGCTGAACTTTCTGTTGTGTTCACTTCAAAGAAGATCCTGAGGTACAAATGGTTCAGTTGCCCTGCAATGGGACTGATAATAAATGTGTTGAAACACTGAGGTAAAAGAATGCACTGTAAAGACCAGATCTTCCTGATTTATAATAGATTTTAGGCCTCCAGTGCACCTGTACTGCACATGTTTCACTGCTCTCAAACACCTGATTCAGCTCAGACATCACAATGTCTATTCTGCATCAGTGACTAAGGCTCTTGTGGCTGATTAACAAGTGTGATCACTGTGTGTGACTCACAACACACGGTTAGTGCCTTTCTATGCACTGTTTATTTATTCTAGACCAATTAATGATGCTATTCTTAGTGAATTCGTCAATGCAGTACTTATCTAAAGCTAACCACAGTGGTATATATGACCATTTACAACTTCAGAAAATATCAACACATCAATGTGCTACTTTATAGGGCCCATATTCTACAGTTTGTCTCCTAATAAGTCAAATTTATGCCCTCACATCAGCTTAGTTCACATTTTTGTAATTTTATGCATAAAAACTGAATTAATTTATGTTAACATGATCATTTCCAGCCTTTCTTTAACCTGTAGAAACAGGCTGTTTTGTTACAGTGACTCAAAATGCCTTTAATCTGATTGGCCGATTACTTGAGTCACGCTTTTTCAAAAATCATGAACAAAACAGACCATGAAGATATGAAATTCTGAAAAAAATCACTAATCGCTGTCAAATATTTGATATTCATTTACATGTTAAGTGACTTATTTCAAGTCTTTACCTCAATTTTCTCCCCAATGTCTTGGCAGCCAATTGACACACCCACTCATTGAGTCTCCCTATCACTTGTAATGTCCCTGATTCTAGGAGGGTGCAGACTAGGGTTGCCACCTTTCAGCTTTTGAAATAAGGGACACCCCTGGCAGGGTTTGGGGGGGGGGTGGAATTGTAGGGTTGGGGGGATGTTTGGGGTTGGAGTGTATGGTGGGGGTAATTCTGTTGCGGGTTGGGTGTGGCTTGAATGTTGCACCTATATAATAAAAGGTCTTACACTGTCAGAGAAACATTATAAAGCGGACTAAAATTGCCTTCGGTAGATGCTATTTTTTAAAATTGCACACCATTTTCAGGCGTATCTGTACAGCTCCAAAATCGAAAGACTTTTCTTCTTCTTTTGCTGCTTAGATTAAGCTAGTAATAAAATAATGTCAATTCAACAGTAAATGAAATTAAATAAATGTAGAAATGTAAAAACAACTGAAATAATATTTTTTTCTAAATTATAAATTTATAGTTTTGCATTTTACAGAAAGAACAGAACAAAAACAAAAAGGTGTGTGTGTGTGTGTGTGTGTGTGTGTGTGTCTTGCAAAAACATGGTCACATATTTCACAATATCACAAAATGATAATTAGTTAATAAAGGAAAAGGGCATAATAAAGTAAAATAAGTCAGTCATGGTTATAATACAGGCAGTAGTACATGTATCATGCAAAAATAAAAAATCACATATCCTCCAACACTTTCCATACTGATGACCATGTTTCAGTGAATTTTTGTCTGTTTTGGATTTCAAAAGTGAGCCAAATAATGTTTATGCATGGACGTGTAGAAATAGATTCCTCTTATAAATTTACATATAGTATATCCTTTTTCATGACAAAATGTATTTATTAATTTATTTTTGTCTGTACAATTACTTGTGTGTAATTATTTATTTAGTCTTTTAATTTTTTTAAACTTGTGTAATTTTTTGTCATATGCAGAGGGTTTTCTTCAGAGAGAGTCTTTTTGTAACTTCTCTCTCTGCGTGTGCGCATGCAACAATTATAGTTAAAACTAATATAGCCTTACATGGTGTAACTGACCAATCCCGTGCGACTTCAACAGGGAGGAAACGAATGTGACTCCCAGACACGAGTCGGCTCTGATCGCTCACTTTAAAGAGTCGACTCTAAGAGCCGTTTCGTTCGCCAACGACCCATCACTCACACACGTCACTCACTCACACACTGCTACTCTCTCTCTCAGCTTGTCTGTCGTGTTTCAGCAGATTCACACACATCGTTCTGTCTCAGTTCAACCTTATCTCACCCCTTTGATAAAAATACAGAACAAAGCGCGTCCCGTATCGGTTCAATACGAAACGCGACTTTTAATTTACAAATACGGAACGATTCCATATTTTACGGGACGGGTGGCAACCCTAGTGCAGCCTAGCACAGGCCTCCTCTGATGCATGTGAAGTTAAGCTCTGCCTTTTTTCAAACTGCTGCTGATACATCAGCGCCGGGCAGCCAACAAGCTTGGAGGAAAGCGCAGGATCCCCAGTTCTGATGGATCACCTGGCAGACGCCTGAGCCAACTAATGTTAATGTTAGTAGTTCTGGGGAGAGAGTGCCATCATACCCACCTCGAGAGAGCATGGCCAATTTTGCTCTCTCAGGCCCCGGCTGCCGATGGCAATGATCGGGACTCATAATGATCATAATGTCTGCACCTTAGTTTGTTGAGCCACTCAGGACCCTCTTTTTTGTTTTAATGTTGACCAGAAAGGCTTATAACTCATGAAAGTTAGAAATCCACAATCTCAAATTATTCGAATATTTAGTTTAGAGTTTGAATAAATTACAATTCAAACAGTATCAACATTAAAACAAAACAGATTTGAAATATGCGACTTTATTTGTAATGAATATAAAATATGATACTTTACATTTTTTTAATTCAATTATGATTTTTTTTAATATTCAAATTTTTGGAGATGCTCTAGTAGTGTTTAATATTTTTATATTATCCATTCCAATAACTAATAACTAATTTTTTATCACTTTTTAGCACCTGAGTGGACAGTTAAACTGCTGTAGTCTCAGTGAGAGGTCACTGTCGTATGAAAATCATTTTCTATTTTTATCCATTTTTGGTTTTTGTCATCATTTAAACACAGCAGATACCCTTTACAGTGGATGGACATTTCATTAAGAATGGACCAATAGAAGTATTCAAAAAGCTTTAAAAAAATCTCTTTACATTACTTTACATTGTAAACATGGAATGTTTTTGTCTTGTCCTGTAAAGTTACCGTTTTGGACCGTTTTCAGAAGACAGTGATATTAATATGTGCATTGTTGGGATAAATTCAAAACGACTTACAGCTTAGTTTCCACATTTGAGTGTATACAGATTAGTGCATCAGACTCTTAAAATATATACTGGTCCTTTTGTAATATCTGGGCCCTTTAAATCCCAGCATGCATGAGTACAGAGGCAGTTAGCTCAGCACCAGCAGTAGCTGTGAGGAACATTAAGAGCCTCAACAAGTTACGGTATATCAATGAGTTCATCTTGGCACGAAAGATTTTGTGGAATGACTCACGTGAATAGGTGGATTTCTTCCTTTCTGCTTAATGCCTGTTTTGTTTTGACAGGCCTAACATGATCTGCCTGACATCTGCTCCACAGATGGCTCTCTGAGTGAGTGAAATGGAAAGATGAAAAGTGAGAAGTCCTACTGCACTGAGCCGAAGGACAAGTACGATGTTCATACAGACTTCTATTCATTTGAAAAGAAGAACCTCTTCAGGTGAGATTAGATTAATGACTGAAACTTTAATGTCTAATGAAGCTCATATACAGGGTTTAATGTGAGCCAGAAAGAAGCAGTAAACCAACAGGCACAAGTCACTGCATTCCTAGTGAACAGGTGAACTGAGGAAACCAGGGCAAACCCATCAAAGAGGTTCTGTACAGTTCTGTACCCAGGATCGTCAAGTGTGGACCTGTAGGGCTGGTGTCCAGAGCCGTTTGGTGATGTCACTGCTCAGGCACCCTTACCAGGTACCCAAACCATCTCAACTGGCTCCTTTCAACATGGATGAGCAGCAGCTCTACTCTGAGCCTTTCCCGGATGTCCGAACTCTTCACCCTATCTCCAAGGGAGAGCCCAGACACCTTACGAAGAAAACTAATTTCAGCCACTTGTATTTGCGATCTCATGAACATAAACCTACTGTGACTAACGCCAAGAGTGGGCTAGAGTGGTATAAAGCCCCCCAGCATTGAGCTGTAGAGCAGTAGAGTTGTGTTCTCTGGAATGATGGTGTGCCATCCAGTCCTTCTGGCATGAGGTGGGTATGAGATGGGATGGTGATCATCCGACATGCACATGACGGATAAATAGACTTTAAATATTGTGCACGTTCCAAAAATGTGCATAAAATAGGGGTGTCCAAACTTTTGCAATGCCATAATTTTTGCACACGTTTGCCTTAAATGAAATATGTTAAATTCAGCATATAAACAGCAACCGTACACGATATACACTCATTTTCACACCAAAACATATTTACATTTTACATAAGACTGTACATTAGTCTTGTAGCTCTAATGTAAAAGTAAAGAAGTCAAAAAATGACATGACTTCAGGGAATTAGATTTCTTTGCTACTTTGAGCTTCTGAAGTGGTTGTCAGAGTCTCTCCATTTCTATAAGGGACAGTGTTATAGCCCTACTGCACTACCATATTGCATATCATATGCCATAGACTCTGTTCTAGCATGCTAAACTCTTCTCTCCCTCAGGCCTGAATGCCTGGTATGACATTTTAAGAGGAAAGGTTTGTGATTCATATAGCACAGCAAATGTTTGTATTTTAAGTCTTTAGGCATATTTAAGTTTGCCTGTTGATTTTAATTGTAACCCAACCCAGTTTCTGTACTCTTCATTTAGACCTGGGCATCCTTATGAGTTCCAATGAATAAAGTGTTATTTATATCCACCTATCAGCCTACAGCAGTTTAGCCCCGCCCATTCCTGAAGTTATAAGGAGTGTTTCAGTCTGGATTTTTAAGACAACAATTTGCAGCCAATCAGAAAAAGGTCATACATCAGTCTTAAAGGCAAAAATTAAATAGTGGACAAGGGTCATGTACAGCTGTTTTTATACACAACATCACACAACTGTAATACATTAATCAGTAAGAAGTGTAGGATACTCCTCCTTTAAAACATCCCCAGTAATGTTTCTAAAGCAGCATCTGAAGATTATTCCAGTGTCACTTCCTCAAGTTCTCTTGATCTGCTTGAAACCACTTTTAACGTCAACGTGACAGACCTGCAAAGTCAAATAAAATGGTCTTTGTGTAAGCAGGAATGCCTTATCAGAGAAGACCTCCATAAGACTGACAATTCTGCTTTGTTTTGTAATAGGCTGTATTTAGTTATTATCTCTTTACAAATGGGTAAACAAAGTTAATAATAATAATAATAATAATAATAATAATAATAATAATAATAATAATAATAATAATAATAATAATAATAATAATAATAATAATAATAATAATAATAAAGGTTACCTAAGTGTTATCAATATGAGTATTTATCCCCCCAGTGCTGGGCTTTAGAGTGTAACAGTGTTATCTGGTGTGATGGAGCTCACTCTAATATGTTTGGTATGAAATGCAGTGGTGTCAGACCCATGCAATGCAAATTAGATCCACAACTTGAAGTAAACGTAACTTAAAGGTAAATTATCCTTGTGACTCCAGTTCTAAAATAAATAGCAAAATTTGAATTAAAGACATTTCTTGGCTGAACAACTTCATCTGAAGTAGATTCATTTCTAGGTGAACAACTGCAATGCATACATGTATTGCTCATGTTATATTTAATGCTTATGATTGCAAGCAGAAACCAGAGGACACTATCTTGAATATTCATGACGTCTAACAATACCAACTGCTCTAAGTAGCAGCGATGACTCTTGATCATTAGATGTGAAGTATAAATAGATGATCTTGAGTAGAGTTTCAGTATTTAAGTATACAGTACATGCCTTTGAGCTTCATCATGCCCAGGCAGATTTTATAGGGGATTCCCAAAATAATTCTTCTCCAGTGCTTAATTTGTATTGGGGCTAAAACATGTCATGAACTGTATTCGGCATCAGGTTTATAGTCAGTGAGTTTTGTCATTTGAGTTTGTCCACATTTGTTATGCTACCTCATTTCCATAATGACTGTTTACAGTGATAACCAAGTGGCTCTTGTAAGATTAGCTGAGCATCTAGATATCTATGATTTTGAAGCAACAATCCAAAAGCCCAGAAATCTTAGTCCACTACCACATGTCATTTTAATAATACATGCTGTGACACAGGCTGGAGAAGACAGAGACTATCTAAAGAAAAATGGAAAGTCACAAGCCTTTAAACAAAAGCCAGACTGTGCCAGGAGTGGCATAAAGTCGCCTAAAAGAGGACAGACACACTCAGGGTTATTCCAGCAAAATCAGATTTCTGAAAATATTATTATATATAATATATTTATAATTATAACATTGCAGTTTACTATCTAAAAATAATTGTTGGACGTAAAATGATTAAAATTAACATGAACTTTGCATTATTTGAGGTTTGAAAACACTGAGTCTTTTTGTTCTTTTTATCTTAATAATACCTTTAATTTGAATTTGGTAGATATGTTGTGAGTAGTTTATAGATCAAGAAAAATTCAAACATATTTCTAAACAGTAAAAACAAGAGAAACTGATTCTTTGCAGTGGTCTCTTATTTTTACCAGAGCTGTACCTCTCTAATATAAACACAGCGTGTAAAACCGAACTATTGTAAACACAAGCTAGCAGCGCTACAGACTGAAATAGAGGCTGAGTTTATAACGAGGCTGGCTGAGTTTATGTTTATAACGAGGCTCACTTCTGATTGGGTGGAAGACGGTGAACTCATCAATGATTGGGTAACTCCTCCCACCACTTTGGCCACCAAATGGCACACTCGTGTTGACGAGACTGCAGCCCCACTACATCCTTCCACCAATACGTGGAGAAGTGGGTGCCTCTTTTAATGGCCTGCCAGAATAATTTTAATTAGAAAGAGTGGAGAAATGAAAGGATACTACCGTGAACAGGACCTCCTGAGTTACGTTGTTCTACTGTAAAAGTGCTCCGTCTATAACGGTCGCGTTCAGGATAAAGAGCAGCGCTGATTTCAGAAAATGATGATGGGGAGCAGTTCATTCTTCTGAATGTGGATTAAAATGAAGAAAGGAGGGCAGGAGAACTGAACATGAGCATGAACAGAAGGTAGGTTTGCTTTTCTCTCAGCTGAGCTACTTTTCAACTTACCCTCGACCATCGATATTTAGAAGAATCACTTTTGCTAGAGGCTGCTTCAGCGTAGTCTTATTCGAATCTCCCGTTCCACCTTAAATGTGTTGTGCTACGCTGTGGAGCGTAGCAGACGTCTATAGAACTACCACACTATTTAAGGTGGAACTGGGAATTAGAAACACATGAAAACAATGCAAGTTTTGGGGAGAATATTTGATATTATTCAGTAAATCACACGTCCAGGACGTGGAGACTTATTCGTTAGGATAGTTTTGGCTTTTTCCTCGCTTTTTAATTCGAAATAATCGAAATGTAGACACTGACAGGATGTATTTGAGGACTATAGATAAGTAATGTGTTGTTGAAAGCTGCTCGTGTTTTTATTTACATTAACGTCAGGGCGCCTCAGTACTGTACACGGCTCAGGTCATTTCAGAGGTCAGAGGTTATTTTACAACTTCCACATCTATTTGAAGTGTATACAGTCTGTGGTCTGAACACATCTGATTTTTGTCTTGTACAGTCACATCTTGGGAGCTTATTTTGGGTTCATTCATCGTTCACTTCATCAGAGTTGTTATTTTAGTCCCAGTTGATTGTGTCCCATTGTTTCAGTATTGGTGCATCTTCAAAATATTGTGGAAAATGCCATTTCAGTTAATAAAAAGACATGTATTGTATATTCGCTACACGGAAGTGATATTCTAAGTCTTTTTTTGTTTTAATGTTGATAAATGTTTCTCTACTAATTCACTCAAACTCAAAATAAAATATTATAATAATCTGAGATTCTGGATTTCTGATTTTCCTGAGCAATAAGTGATTAACAGTAAAACAAAAAAGTCTTAAAATATGTAATTTTACATGTTATACATTTTAATTATTAAATTTTGTACAACAATGAACTTTCTAACAACATTCTACATTTTGAAGCTGCACTAGTACAGTTGGGGATTCTTGACATTTTACAGCATTCCATGTAGTCTGGCAGATTCAATTTATGAGATATTTTGTACTTAATAGACTGGCAGTGAATAGTTCAGGTAACAGCCTCAGTCACATGAAACTAATGGAGCTAATCTGAGACCATTAACATTTACTCAGAGGTGAAGACGGTAACCTAAAGCCATACTCAGTCAAACTGAGGTGGAAGTGCCACAAAACCCAACTTGAGAGGGATTGAAAGAATGTGTCTACAGGCGAATAAACTGAAATGTCTTTCTCTCTGTGCCTTTGTTATTGTTTCAAATAAAATTAATCTTAAAAATGAAAGCTGTGATCAACAGAATGGTTCAGGTGTCTATTCTTAAGATCTCTATTTTGTAAAATGCATACAAAGGGGCAGTGTAATCAAAGATAAGCCATCTTCTTTCTTCTGAAGTTCATATTTTCTGCATGTTTCGAGCTCCAGTTAATCAGATTTTCCTTCATATAAACCATGTGCCATATCTTTGGTTGGGAATAATATTGAAAAAAACGTAATTTAATTGAATAATGAAAGCCTGATGCAGTACTTTACTGAAGGGTGACATAAATCTGAGTTGTGAGATAAACCTACATGAAGTTCCTTCAGTACTGTGCAGCTTAGAAAATTAATGTCTGGCACCAAAGTGCCTCCATTTGTTTTTGTTCAGTTTTTTAAAGGAAATATCAACATTTTTCATTTATTGAATGTAGATACTGTATTGAAAACTCTTAGGTAGGGCATGCAGATTTAGACTGAAAATCCAAGAAATACAGCAGAGCTTAGGCGATTAAACCAGCTCAGGTGCTGAGCCAACAAAACAGCATGATATTAATCCCCAAAAGGACTTTGATTACTGAAATAAAGTGGAAATGATGTAGAAGTACAAATCCATTTAAATTTTAATTTAAGTGCATTCACTGAGTAAAACTGATGTAGTTACTTGTCTGACCACTTTCACGGTATATTTTTAACATGCAGTGTGCTAAATCTACCTTCTGAGAGCATAAACATTCACTCAGTAGAATTGTTAGTGTTGAATGAACAGAGAGCCATAATTAATCTTTGTGTAAGCTCAGACATTCTGAGTATAAAATGATGTTATAGAGTTAGAAGATAGTTTAGTCTTGCAGTCCTAAACAGGCAAGCAATACACACATTTTAGTTTAGTCACTTCACTTAGCTAGGTCTCTTCTATTTAATATTGATCTGTGTAATGGATAGATGGTGCTATAGGTTTTATTCTTCTCATATTTCTTCTAAGGCTTTCCTTCTATTTAATGCTAAATGTTTTACTCTATAGAGTGTTTGATTTGCCTTTGTCCGATATCTACAGCCTTCCTCTGCAGTGAGTGTATTAAAAGGCTGTAAACGAGTGAAGATTTGTGTTTCAATAGCCAAGTTTTTAAACTGTATGACAGACTTGCTTACTCAGTATAATATTCCGGCCAAACCTCTTCCAAACGATGATCAATTACAGTAAACCGACTTCTGTAAACTTTATTTTATCTTGACAGCCTCGTTCTCCATTTAAATATTTGCAAACACTTCGTTCCAAATGCATGCAGCTCTCATTGGCGTCATAGAAAGTAGGTTGGTCAGGATGCTACAGCAGTTCATTTTTATATTTCAGTCTTCTGCAATATCAGTATTGCAAAAGCCAACAGCTAACAAAAGTTTCATATTGTCTGGTTCAGAGTAGACACGGTGGAAAAAGTGAGCTGTGATGTCTGTGCTTTGGAAAAAAGAAAAAAGAGAGTAGTGGTGAGATGGTGAACGTCTGCTTTCAGGAGACGAATAAGAACAGAGCAGTAAGGGTGAGTTGGGAGATGGCACACTGCCCAGGGAGCACCACGCTGCTCATCTGTGCAGAGATGGAACTCCGCCTTCACTGGATCAGACATTCCACAGAAGGAGAACATGTATAGAACTCCTGCTGTTATGATGAGACACGAGTAGAGCCAGAGAAGAAGTCTGAGGTGACGACTGGTCAGGACTGCAGGTACTGCTACTGAGTTGTTGTACATACACTAGCATTAGTTTTATAAGCTTTTTGTCTTGCAGGTCTTCAGTGTATGTTCTATGGCTTGTATCTTCTCTTTACACAAGCTGTGGACAGTTTCTGCCAAATTGTGTTATAGTTTAGCTGTAATGTTGGCCTGCCAGGCCAGTCTTCAGAACATTGAGTTTGCTGGACTTGAAGACAGACTCCATGGCTAAGTATAGTTCACAGTTCAAAAAGAAACTGAATGGTATCACAATACTGACCTTATACAACCTTCACAGTTTTGACTGTGGTAGGAAATTAGTTTGGAAATTGAAACCCTTCTGAAATTAAGATTTTATCCTGCTTTTAGTGGAGTAACTGTCTCAACTGTGCAGGGAAGGCTTTCTACTAGATCTTGGAGCACTGCTGTAAGGATACAGGATGTTGGATGATCACCACCCCATCCCACCTTATCACCGAAGTACCGGATGGAGCACCATCATTCCATGGATCTATGCTCCACAGGTCAATGCTGGGGGGCTTTAACTACTTTAGCCCAAACCTGGCATTAGACACGGTGCCAGTAGGTTCATGTTTAGTCCTATTCTGTTGGCAGTACTTCTCTACAGGGACTAAACAAGCTGTGTTTGTGCATTTACACATCTGTGTCAGTCAAGTAGCTGAATGCATTCATTATAAGGGATGTCCACAAACATTTGGACGTATAGTGAATTTGTGCATTGTTGAGGGAAACTGTAAGAAACATTTCTTTCTAACAGATACATTGTTTTGCCCATTTCCCCATGTTCTCATTTTGTTTGTTTGATTATTATAACACAACAGAATTGTCAAACTAATGAGTTAATGTTAGCATCGAGTTGTAAATAACCAACTTAGTATTTTAAACAATTATTAAATATTTACAGACATAAAATGTCTCGGTGCAATACAGTAACAGCTAATTTTTTTGTTGTATGTGAAGTGCTTTGACTCATCATAACCAATGTTATAATAAGGTTATACCCAACAATTTGAACATAACCCCACTTTGAATTCGAAGGAAATGTGACTTTTTTTCCTATTGTTTGAAACGTACTTTTAAAGGTGAATTCCTCAAATTAAGATGCAAAAATCACTCCGTTGTTTGTGATTTGATGTGGAATGTGCCACTGTGGAGAAAAAGACACCTGAAACATTTAATAATACCAAAAGGAATAGTTATGAAAGCTTTGTGTGGTGTGTGATGCATTGTTTTATGACCGTATTCATGGTGTAGAGGTGCACGTTTTTTGCAAGTAGTGAAAATAATACCCATTTGCAACTGTTTTACTGTTATAAGCATTGAATAACAATGTAAAAATAATTGGTAGGATCATTGGTCAAGAAAATCTTTGGCATTGTAGACACTGTACCCTGCTTTCTCTCATCACCACTGTAAAGAAATTCAAGGCAGTAACTTTCTATAAAGTGAAATTAACACTAAATATCTGTTTAAATTTCTTTAGTTCTGTTGAAAAGCCTCTGTTTGCAGTTGATCTTGATTTCATTTCTTGGTCTTTATTAGATCTGTGTTTCAAAAACAGGAGAAATTATACGGAATGAGACTTAGACGTTCAGTTGTGAATACATTTTTACTTATTTTTACTTCATTTCTCCACAAATATGGTGCATGAGAGTTGGGTTGGTGTTGATGTTTTGTGTGCTGTAGCAGAACTTAAACTAGATCATAGAGTGTGAGGATAAACCATTGTTTCTTTACATCAGGGGTGCACACACTTTTTCAGCCTGCGAGCTACTTATCTAATGACTAAGTCAATGATCTACCCAATATAAAAATGCAAGACATATATTTATTTATAAATATACTGACAATTTATGTGTACAGTGTATGCTGGTGTACCTTGAATAACTACATGAACCCTTATTACACAATACAACTGTGTACATGTTTTGTCATTAGCCTACTTACTCTGATGCTAATCAATTCTGAATGGAATCAGTGAGGGATGCAGAGTCTGGACAGTAGTTGCTGATAGCCAGCCTAAAGCAAACCTCCAAATGATCATACAATACTTGGACTTAATGATCTTCACATGTGAAAAGGCTGATGCCGAATAATGCAGTCGAGGCAAACACACTTAAAAATGACAGTAAAAAAGTCCTCCACTCCGTATGGAAATGGTCAGTTTTAGGTTTCTTACACAGGCAGAACAAACACACATGTTAAGAACTTACTTAAGAACAGGTGAACACGGACTGCTGGCCAACTTGAAAAACACTGTTTACAGTCCAGATGCTGTTTTATGAAGCGATAGTGGAGACGGCCAATCACACGTTAGCAAGAAACGGCAGAGCCAATCGAATGAGCTTGTGGGGGGTCTAAAGTGAAACAGGATTATTAGATTGAGCGGCTTGGAATCCCGTTGGGTCCTAGTGCTCGACCAGCTCCTTGTATGTCAATCAAGTGACATGTTTTATATCGAGGACCGATGATAGGCTGACGTCCATTTTTTTAAATGCCATGCGATCTACCCACACTACCTTTGAGATCGACCGGTAGATCGCGATCGACGTATTATGCACCCCTGCTTAACATCATAGAGTAATCAATCATGGAGATGTGTCAGTATCTCTGTAGGGCCTCCACAGTAACTTTATATCCCTTAACTTAACGTTCCTTGTTAAAATCACTTGTGTTGTGCAGTTTCCTAAGTCATTTTTTTTCCAGAATAGAAGAAAACACATGACCTTTGACTAGACCAAACTGTCACACCCACATAGAAACACACACCGCCAGTTGCTTTCCATCTGTTTGGAGAGAGGAGTAGACACTAGGATTACTGTAGAAAGAGATTGCAAGGTCATTATAAACTTCTGAAAAAGGACAGGCCTCTTTCTCTGTCTCTGGTCTTGTGCCTATTCTTTACTTAGTAGGTTTTCATTCATTTATAGCACACAAAGAGACAAAAGCATGATCCTAAACATCTCATGGAAGATATTACCTGTTTAGCAGATAAGAGCATATTTGAGTGTGGTGTGGAACATTTTATACCAAAAGGAGCACATACTTAAGGTCTGCTTTAATAGGACACCACTGGACTAGATTGAAAATGCCAGGTTGCATTTTTTGTCATATCTTGTTTAAAATGCATTTACTGGCAGAAACTGAAAGCTGAGTCCGCTCAGTGTAAACCCAGAATATAATTTATGTGGTGTTGGGTGTGTTAAAAGAATAAACAGAATACTTCCAGTGTTGAAGTTCTGGAAATGGCTAATATAAAATGCAACCACAGTGAAGGTGTGATTTCAGTTAGCATTGCCTAATTTCCTGGTTCTGCTATTAGTGTCTATTACCCTGGTTTGTTCTGACTGGTATGACATTGTTTACACTTGCAAACTCAAGTAATTTTGGCATTATGATGAGGATTAGAAAGGACTGAATGAACAAGTAGTGACACATTAAAAAAATGGAAGTTTTTTCTTTTTCATTTCACATAAAGTGACTTTTTTTATATAATTTTTGCCAATTTTCTCCCCAATGTGGTAGAAGCCAATTAACCCATCTCATCCACTAGGGGGCTCTCCCCATCACTTTGCACTGTCCCTGACTCTAGGAGGGTGAAGACAAGCACAAGCCTCCTCCGTTGCTTGTTATACGGCCACCACCTCTTTTTGAACTACCGCTGATACACCGTCACTGGGGAGCCAATGCGCTCGGAGGAAAGTGCAGGATTCCCAGCTCCTAATGGACCAATCAGTAGATGCCTGAGCCAGCAGACATTGCAATGTGTGAGTGATAGGGAGAGAGTGTACCATCTACCCGCCCAGAAAGAGCACGGCCAATTTTTGCTCTCTTGGACCCCGGCTGTTGATAGCAAACAGCATGACTGGGATTCAAATTCACAATCTGTGTCTTAGCCTGCTGAGCTACTCAGAGTCGTACAGTGACATTTTAAGCCTTTTTGTTTCACAGTTGATCAGTATGACTTGTAGCTCAATTCAAATGAACTTTTTCTCCATATTCTTAGTTTTGAAGATGCCCTACTAGATGTAAGAGAAGTGCTATAATAGCAATCCAATTGGATAATAAACAGACTATACAGTATTAATGCTGCTGCAAGTCGCTTCATTTCTTGGGTGTTAATAGTGTCAGATGGATTAATGTAAACTCAGCCTGACGTGAGGTTTCATCATGTTGACTGATGCTGTGCTCGGGGCTTTTTCCTCTGCATTATATCACTGTCCACTCAGTCCACCCACTCACAGTGCAAGTTTTAAGATTCTCGGAATGCTTGGTCATTTTTCAAAAAAACAATCCAATTTTATAGCAATTGGCAATAAATCAATTTACAAAATGTTTCTTCTGATCAACCAAGGCTGAAGTTTGCTTCTTTGGCTCTTAAATGAAGTCATCACATACTTTACTCAGCCTGCACTGAGATGGTAAATAATCAGTTTCTAACACAGTCATCTGTAGTTCAGACAAAATTCAGGCTTCAGGGTTGATGCTAGGATTTAGCAGTGTGTTGTAATGGTTGTTTAGGTATGCGGTTGCACAGTGCTAGTAAATATGAACAAATCTCACAGATGCTACTAGTAGTACGTTATAGCTAGGGTTTATACATTATAGATAATCTAGTAAATTTAAAGGATAATTTGCTTAATTTTACAAACACAGGCTTGCAAATAACAGATTTCATGGATTTTACAAAAAAAGTGCTACATTTCATTGCAGTTGTTAAATTAAATATAGTAATTGCTTAGGATGTGCATTCTGCTTGCAGACCTGCTAGCCTAGAGCATAGAGCACACACCTGCTAGCCTAGAGTCATTCAACTTCAGCTGGGATGACTCCAGAAGTGATTATTTCTCTCAGGAAACCTAGTAGCTACAATGTAGCATCGCATTTCGACAAGTCACAGCGAGCTCACTGAACCCATGATAGCAGTGCATTAGCATTGGAGTCAAAGTCCCCCCCCCCACCGAACATTTCACCTCACATGGCTATGTAAATCCACATTGTCTAATAACACCTACATGCCATTTTCAGAACTTTCAATTAAGGTACAATGCACATAATGTTTTTAATTTTGCAGAAAATTGTCTATTTTTACTTAAAAAAGGCTGATTTAATTGGCCGTAATGTGATTTTCACAGCTGTGAATATGGCTACAAACATAATTGAGATTATTTATCACCTCGGTGTGGTTTGAGACAAGTGAGTGATGATCCATTACTAGTAAACAATATTAACAAGTGAGCTCCAGACACCACATGTCTTAGTTGATGACCTACATTTGTGCTAATGGAGTAATTGTGTAAAGGTTTGCCAAACTATCCCTTTAACCTTTGGTCCAAACTGGTCTTCCTTTCTAGACTTCCTTCCTTTACAGGAAAAGCAGAGTGATAGCAAGTTGGTGCATCCTTTCAGCAGACAGTATTGAGCTCTTTGACCTACATAGTAATGACCAGACATTCATCAACCAGATCATTCACTGAAAAACCCAGCTGATATTATAAATAGACATATTGCTTTTAAATGGTGCCTTGCACTGCCTGTGGTAAAGTTCTTCCCAGAAAGAATGCCACAAAGAAGTTTTGACTGATGCTCTGTAATCATATGGTCATATCACATTATTCATTATCATTATGCCAATCTTCCCACATATTCCTCCCTTTGGCCTTAAAAAGCAGAAATATATGTTCTAAAGGGGAATTCCAGGTCATTTAAATATTGTTTTCTTTCAGGATATATTGTAAGAGTTGTTGTGGAAGTGCAAAGCTTCATTTGGAAACAATGGGGGACTTTGTTTTCTTTATTCTTTTTTTAACCAGGAAATCCCCATTGAGATCTTTTTAATATGGGCTGTTTAATGCAGCCACAGGTGCCTGTTACAAAATGGAAAATTGCTTACTTCAGTCATGTGAAATGAATAGAGCAGATGACAGCCAAATGACAGTGAATTACAGGTTTAAAGTATGTTTTTGTGGAAGTTTAGACCGTGTACCTAATCTCTATATAAGTTTAAGCATTGCTGTTTTACTGAATGGATTGTGAAGGACAAAATTGATGCTCAATAAAATGGAGTCACAATAAGTTTAGACAATATGTAAAATGCAAAAAAAGATTTTCTTACATTGACATTGACTTTCATTTCATTGCAGACAGTAACAAAACAAGAGATTTCATGTTTTGTCTGGTCAACTTCATTTAATTTTTTAATATACTTCCATTCCTGCATACAACGCATTCCAAAAAAGTTGGAACAGTAAAGCATTTAATGTTGTCATTTCACTACAGATTGTTTTAGTACTGAGGATACCAAGCGATGAAGTGTTACTTTGTCCCATTTTTCCTGCAAGCGTGTCATAACGTCGTTAGGGAATTTCCTGTGCAACAGTACAGGATTGTCAAAATTTTCATTTAAAAATTCTCAGCACATTGTCTAACAAGGACAGGTCAGGACTGCAGGCAGGCCAGTCAGTACCCTCTTTTTCTGCAGTAAGCCTTTGTAAATATGCGCAGGATGTGGTTTTGCATTGTCTTCTTGAAAAATGCATGTGTCTTCTTGAAGTCATCTTATGTTGCTCTAAAAGTTTAATGCACTTTAATGTATTAATGCTGTAATCACAGAAGTGTAAATGACCTTTAGGGCTTTTACACACCCCCACACTGTGACAGACCCTGGCTTTGGACTTGGCTGATAACTGACTGGATGGTCTTTTCACCTTTGGTCTGGAGCACACTTTTGTCTTCCACAAAAAATCTAAAATACTGATTCATCTGATCACAGTACACATGTTTACACTGTGTAGTGGTCCAGATGCCACCTCTATACTGCTTCTGGACATGGTTAACATAAGACTTTTTAAAGTTTTAAGTGGCATTTGTGATTGTAACTTTGTATTGATGCAGTGCCAAATGAGGGATCAGAGATAACAGGAGATCGATCACACACTGAAATTCCTCCAGATTTCTTGAATTGTTTAATATTTTGTGATGTAGAGGGAGAAATATGCAAATCCCTTCCAGTCTTTCTTTGTCTTTAAACAGTTCAATAATTAGAAACCAATATTAGAATACTGTTTTGTCTTTGACACTTGAAAATAAATTTTTTGATCTACTAAGAAAATCCTTAGTTGATAAAATTTCTAATAAAACAGCTCAGTACTAATAACAGCACAAAGAAAAGAAATGAAGTGGCTGGTGTACATCTGTTGGTGACAGTTGTTTCATATCAGATGGCTCTTTAAAAGAGCAACACAGTAACTTCCTCATATGGTGTCAAGTGTTACTAGTATGTTACCTTAATGGGATGACGTACTACTAATTTCCATAAATTTTCAAACATTCAAAAGATGCAGTGTTTTGGGAAATTTATGATGAAATAAATTATGTAGGGGCCACTTGTATATTTTTATTGCCAGTATGGCAGCTTCTGTGCATTGTGTCCTGCATAGGGCATCATTTACATATGAGAGCCCACCGTAAGTGCCATGCATTGTTTCCATTGAGACCCCAACTGTGAATGAGGGCTTCTTTTTTCCTGCAGAGTCTCACCTCTGACATCTGTGTGTCCCTCGCTGTTGTTCCAGCCACCCCCTGCAGCCTTCGCATATTCAGCTGGAAATGTCCCCTCTTGGCTTGGTTCTTTCGTTTGATCATTTTTGCTCCGAGATGGGCCCTTCCCTACGGCCCAGTACAGTCCCCATGCTGGCAGTTTCTCCTTGGGGAACATTAAATCATGTAGGCTCTATTTTTAAGGCATCCATTCATTCACTAGCTTTGAGGACCAGAATGGCAGAGTTGGTTGCGTTGTTGCTTTCAACCAAACCCGACAACCCGCACATTTTTTAATTGTGTTTGGGGTTCACTTAGTGAATCATTCCCTAGAGATGAGCTCACTAGATGTGGAAGGCCATATGCCTGACTTCTCCAACAGATGCTGTGATTCTGGTATAAGCATCATGGTTTCCATTAGCAGAAGATTGTGTTTTGAAATGTGATATTTTTTGTCATTCTTGTGCTTGGACGTACAAACCACCTACCATCCAACCATCAAAACAAGCATTTCATTGGAATCTAACTTGCTGTATCACGTTTGGTAAAGAAAATCAGAATGAAAGCCAATATGAAGGTGTTTTCACATTTATTGACGTCTCTTATAAGGGTGTTTAAAATAACTGGGCTTAAAAGAGAGACACGTCCAGAATTCTTCACGTTATGCCTCTTTATCTTGATCCTATGCTACACATGATGTAGTACACAGGTTGAGACTTTGCTAAGGTGAGCATGATGTACATGTTTTTTCTGTTCTGGAAAAACGACCCAGATGTCTGTTGAAGATTACACAAAAAGGCTTTTTATAACAGAATGAGTTGTTGATTCATATGCTGTGTACAGTGACTGCAATTGAAAAGAGAGTTTTTTTTAGAAGCATCCATCAGCGTGACTCAATGGGCAGGCAGGTGTGCAGTAGGTGGCAGACAGCATGGCTCCAGATGATGGCCTGTATAGCATTATTCTTTCCAACCATAGAAGACCAGAAACAAAATGTCGAACACTGCATGAAGTGTATGTTAATTATTGTCTCTTTTACATGACCTGCACACA
Source organism: Crenuchus spilurus (assembly GCA_036984385.1). NCBI lineage: Eukaryota > Metazoa > Chordata > Actinopteri > Characiformes > Crenuchidae > Crenuchus > Crenuchus spilurus. The sequence goes on from BRDA01043693.1 coordinate 35,843, forward strand.
CATTCATTCATTGCTTTAGGTATTAAATCAGACTTTCCTCTGGCTGACTCTGCACATGTTTATTATTATTATTATTATTATTATTATTATTATTATATTTTTACTTTTGCATTTGGAGCCATAAGGCTAATGTAGCTATTAAGACGTAGGAACACATAGCCGCTAGCTTAATATTTTAGCAAGACTGCTACCTGAGTCATTATACACTTCTCTAAAACTGCATCAAAATGCTGAAAAATTTGAAAATTCACACTTCAAGATGGCTATGCTAGCTAGCTAGCATGCTATGTGATCTTTAGAACTGCAGGTATTGATCATTACGGTACCAATGATTTCATCAACCTACTTTCAACTACAATCATATTATTGCTACATACTATTATCTCTCAAACCCATTCAGTTCATTAAAGTGGATCTTTTGTATATTTTCTGTGGATCTGCTGTATTTTATAAACCTGTGTGCATGTGTATGTGTGTGTGAGGCTTTCATTGCTCTCTTTGTTCTTGAGCAAAGCTTAGCTAATTTGTTGATATAACTAGCCAAGAGATTTATTTACGTTCTCAAACATGGCCATAATTAATGTATATTCACTAATAACTTTAATATACTAATAACTTTATTATTAATTATAACTAGGGATGTAGACTGGATGATTTCTGCTGAAGTGTTGAAATACAAGTGTTAGCTGCTATTATGCTAGGCTAGTTCGCCACTGCACTGTACAGAGTTCATGGGTTTATTTCACTTTAAAATTGCACTCAAATTTGGTCAATTTCTGTTGTTTTCTTTGGCCCCCCTCTCTCTGTTCTGTTCACCATGACTGTTTTCCATTTTGTCATCCACACCATCACATTCTATTAACTTCATCCAATCACAGTGTAAGTGAATTAATTTTGTGACATTAATAACCAGCCATGCAGAAAGAATTTAGAATGGCTTTAAGTAATTAGTTTCTGAACCCCCTTAAGTCTGAGGGTATTTCTGATGTAGTCTGACATGCCTTGCATTTTTCACAAATTCACCTTCTAAAATTATTTTCTTCCAAAGTGTTACACAGGCTTTTGTTCAGCACAAACTCATCAACAACAGTGTCAAAACAGTAAGAGTGTCATAAAACTATATTTTGATTAAATCTGCTCTAAACTTAGACTTTCCAAAAATCTATTTTTAGATTTGTTATGATATATTGTCTTTGCACATTCCACATATTCCACAGCAGCTATTCCACCAGTGCTATGTGTGGAATTACCATGTTATTATTCTATGAGTAACAGATTGCATCATTTTGGTGGGAAAATATATCTGTCTTGACTTGCTCTCACAAGCGTGTCTCTGCTTATTTAAGCTCCTCTCACAAATATCTAAAATATATTTAGATTCAAGCTATATATATTTGAA
>BRDA01043696.1:2736-18498 GCA_036984385.1 Crenuchus spilurus
GAGAGAGAGGGAGGGAGTGTGTGTGTGTGTAAGAGAGAGAGAGGGAGGGAGTGTGTGTGTGTGTAAGAGAGAGAGAGGGAGGGAGTGTGTGTGTGTGTAAGAGAGAGAGAGGGAGGGAGTGTGTGTGTGAGAGTGAGAGAGAGAGAGCTCTGAATGAACTAAAGATTAGAGGTGAGGTGAGGTGAGTTGATGAATAGTAAACAGCCTCACTCTGCACTGCTGTAAATCCGCTTCACAGTTTGCAGTCTGCCTGGAGGGGCGGGGCTCACAGTGAACAGACTGTAACGCTGCTTAACTTCAGCTTCAAACTCTGAAAACTGAGCTAAACTACAGACTCCCAACAGGGCGCATGACATGGGACACTTTAAACCACCACAATGTACAGAAATGCTGTTTTAACTCTGTTGGAGGTCTTCTGCTGCTAAAGTGAAGGGTAAGTAGCAGAAACAGGTGCAGCTCTCACTGCACATCAGACGCGTAGAGATAAATGTGTGATGGGAGATAATATTCGGGTTTTATAGCTCACGGTATTTGAAGAAAACACATCTTTCTTCTGTCTTAAATGCATCAAAAACGGAAGTGTTTAGTCAGTTAAGCATCCAGTGCTGTGTGTGTTTGATAAATCCATCAGTGTGTGTTTATGTGGAGCTTTACTTTGACCCCAAAAACGTTACTTAAACATGACATTAGAGGTGAGAGTGAGAGTGGTTGGCCTCCTCAGTCTGCTGTTTGTTTACTGACTGGTGTTGATGCGCGTGCTCGTGCGCGCTCTCTGCTGTTCTGACAGCATGGCTAACTTTCATCCCAAGCTTTTACCATATTTACTCTCTTTAATCCACAGTTTACTTCGTTTATCTGACCGTGGTTCTTTCTACTTCCACTTCCTCTCGTGCTAACTGATAAAGGCCAGACTTTGTTCCTTGCAGAGGCAGGTACTTCACAAATTTAGGTACCAAAGTATCAAAAAGTATTTAAGGGTATAAAGGTAGCAGGGCAAATCGCCTGAACCCTTAAACAACAGGAGTGGAAAACAAAAAGTAAAACATAATTTCTTGTTACTTTTTTAAAATAACTCAAATGGACTTAAATTATATATATATATATATATATATATATATATACAAAGAGCACTTTAATATATGTCGTGTATCTCCAAGGATATGCTGGTAAGGTATAAAAAGGTCAAAATTACACCTTTGTTTTGATTTACTTAATGAATGCAAAAATAAATAATGAGATTTTATATTCCCCTCTTTTTTAATAACATACCATACATATCTATTCATTTTTTGTATTAAAATATACGTCTGTTCAAAACAAATTAGTGAATAGCAACTTTGTATCAAAGTTTAGTAAATGTAACAAGAGGAAAGAAATGTAATTTCCTATTTAAAATGTAATATTTGCTATTTATGTGTTTGAGTAAAATATTTTTTATTCTATATATTAGGACTTTTCTTACAAATTCCAAATAAAAATTTTTATTTATAGCATTTTCTTCTATAAAATAAACAACTAGTCTAAACAACAAAAAGGTTCAATGTTTTTAGACCTCAAAAAAAAAAAAAAATCAATATTTGGTGGAAAAAAACCTGATTTATTCATGCTGTCCTACAGTCCTTCTCATTACAGTGACTTCATGCCACTCCTAGACAAAAAAATTAAAAACATGATTTGTTTACTGACTCGTGACCATCCATCTTCCTCTTTATCACATTCCAGAGTTTTTTAGTGGGTTCATGTCTAGATTTTTTGGGGGGTTTATTTTTTGAGTGCTTCTAGAAAAAACCCCAACAACAACAGTGCTTCAGGAAAAAAGCACAACCTGTGAAAAGTCAGTGTCCTTGTGCCTCAGATCTTGCTATTTTTCACCTTTAATTGCAAATACAATTAATTTCACATAAGACTAACACATGAATAGTTAATATACTATATACGGTACAGCCATAAAAGTAAGATACATTTGTTTTGCAACATCAGATGAGGAAGATGATGTACAAGCATTTGTATCTTCTCATGGTCAATACGACCAAATATTGCTGGCCTAAAAGAGCATCTTTTGGATCCTCATGATTTATATGATGAATTTTATTCCTGCCTCACTACATCAACTGGCTGACATAATAAATCGTTTCTAATGTGGACATGCAAATCACTTAATTACCCAACCTAACATTTTAACACTGTAGTTTGTGGGCATTAAATATTTTTCTAGAATATAGTTTATCAGATTATTTAAATAATGACTTATTTTTGTTCAATATATTTGTATCAAGAAGCTTTCAGATATACTGTACAGTCATACATAAAAAATCTTGAAAGTTAATTAAAAAAGGTAAAATGTCATATATTTTATATTCGTTACATGTAAAGTGACATTTCAAGTCTTTGTTTTGCTGTTGATCAGTATGGCTAATGAGTTGGCTGGCCAATTAAGCACTGTAACAGCACAGCAAACCATTTGGTAGTATTTCTGGCATGGAGGGCAGGGGCTAAGTCCTGTTGGAAAAGGAAAACAACATTTCCATAAAGTATGAAGTGTTTTAAAATCTCCTGGTAGATGACTGTGTTGTCTTTGGACTTGAAACACAGTGGACCAATACCAGCGGATAACATGAAACCTCCTGACCTCAGAAACTTCTGGACTTCAGACACCTTGGGTTCTGTGCATCTTCCTCCAGACTCTAGGACTTTGGTTTCCACTAAATGTGAAGGGCTAAAATAAAGCAGAGTAGAATGTAGTTTGTTTTCCCATAAATCTAGATTAACTTACTATCCCCTCTTGTTGTCTGGTTTCTGTACAGCCTCTTTTGACTGAGAGTCTAATATTATTATTTTATTTTGACTATTTTGATTCATTCAAACTGCGTTTTAACTGCTACATGATCTTCAGAGTTGTAAGCTCTTCTTTATAATTTCTGTTTCTTTCAGTCACATTTTATCCATGTGATATGTTTTGATTAGATTCTTTTCTGGCATGGTTAGTCCAAACGCAGTATTTTTGAGCTTGTTTAATAGTAAAGAGCTAAAGTGTGAGCAGTAGAGTGTTTGCATGTGTAAATCAGGGTTTACTACTAGCCTTTGTAATTCAAACTCCGCTCCACCCTTATACTGCTGTGGTCTTAAACAAATCTGTGCTTTGCTTTACATGCTCCATAAAAATCATGTTGAACAGTGATAGGTTAGCCACTGAACAATGACGTGTGATTAATCAGTGCTGTTGTTTCTCATGTTCTTGGTGCAGTGTTTGGTGTGTAAGCTGAGCTCATTATGGAGAAGGAAGCATTGCTGGATTTGGGTCACCTGACCGAGGTGGAACAAACCATGATTTTAAATGTGTTGCTCAGAGATACTGAGTTACGCCAACGGGAGGATGGCCGTATCAGGTGTGTGTGCATGTTTAAACACTTTGTTTTGGCTGTTTTGCAGGGTTATATCAGGGGGTATAGAGGGGAAGTAAATTTAGTTAATTATGCAACCCACCATTAAAATTGCAATGTCAAGAAAAACTTTGTTGATCCATGTTATGCATGATTAGAAATACAACTCAGTCAGGCTTGCAGAATACACAATAATGAGTATCTGGTGTACCCTTCACAAGTGGAAATAATTACTTCTACATGGCCTGGCATGAGAAGAAGTAGTGCTGGGTGTGTTTTTGTGCAGAACACAATGCCGTGTAGCCTTTACATATGCCCAAAGTTCATCTGTGGTCATCATGCTGCCTTGTCTGACATGTTCAAATAGTTTAAACCCTTCTGTGTCTGGTCTGTCTAACACAGGTGGAAATAAGATAAAATAAGATCATACTTTATTAGTCCCACCGTGGGGATATTCATAACCACTTCTACACAATTTTGCATGGAGAGGGAGAGACACTGGATGTGTTTATGGATTGTGAGGCCAGGCAGCCTCTATATATTCCCAGAAATCATCTGTGGTAGACACTGGTGGTCTCTGATAGGCCAGGTCTCAGACTTCCTTAGTGGGGAACAACATGGGACCCCACTGATCTCTCATCGTGACTAAATGTGGAATATGGCACCAGGAGACCTCTGTAGATAAGGTATCAATGGTGTGCAGCATCCGCACCAGAATACTCACCACACTTTAGCTATTAGGCAGAGAGGTGAAGGGACAGTTTTTGAAGATGTGGATGATTTAGAAGTGGGGTAAGTGTGTCAGGACATTAGGGTAACACCCCTACTTGTTTAGAAAAAATGCCCACACCATATCAAATTGGGTTTTCTCAGCATTGCAATTTTAATGGACAGCAGTATATGTTATTATATGTTTGTTTATTTAATGTGTGTGTTCAGTAAGCTTCAGCAAGTGGAGACAGACCCTGTGCGTCTGCGCTCCTTCAGTGGGGCGTGGTTTAACGACGAGCGTGCCAAACGCTATCAAAGCAGAGGGGCCGATGTCGTCCATGCCTCCATACGGCGCAAGAAGCGGAGCAAAGGTCACATAATCTCTTACTGACCGTTTAAATCATTGTTTGTGGAAAAAGTGCTCCAACTATAGGCCATATTTTAGTCCTACATGCATAGATTTTATACATTGTTAATCTCAGCCAGACTTTTTGGCACAGATATGAATGCCTGGATGATACCTGGCATATTTATGGTGTATTTTCTCTATTGTGTAGATACATATGTGATGTCAGTGTTTGAGAACCAGAAACAACAGAATTCATCAGAGAACCAGGAAGAGAGTACAGAAGAACACACAGCAGAGCTAAGAGATACAGAGATTACAGAAAAAGACCCAGAAACAGACGAGAAAAAAAGAGAAAGGTTGGTTCTAACAGAAATCTGGAGCTTAACAGTGCGTGCGTCATGTGTTAGTTATTTTATATTTTGTGAATATTCAGTGCAAATCAGAAATCATGGTCTGAATTCAAGCTGGATTAGTTTTATCTGAGAGGTTTGAGTTTAATTTTGTTTACAAATACACATTTGTAGTGTTTTTAAAGCCTGGCAGTAATCATTCCAGAGCAAATGGCATTCAGAGATTCCTAATAATATACTGTCAGATTATGTACCTTAAATTACACTACACTCACTTTCTGACTCACTCGCACACTTGAATATTTGTATCATTTCATAACTTTTTTTTAATAGTCCAAAGGTTAAAAAAAAAAAATAATGATAAAAATTGCAGGGAAATATGGCATAGTTATGGCTAAATTGAACAGTGTTTCTCCTGTATATTTTTAATTAAGCAGGGCAGAAGGTGCTTTGAAGCCCCTAGTGTTGTTGTGTGTATGTGGTATCTTCAGATGCACACACACAGCTTGTTTAGTCCCTGTAGAAAAGTAATGCCAGGATTGTCTTATTCAAGTAAACATGAACATATTGGCACCATGTCTAATACCAGCCATGATGGTCTAGAGGGGTATAAAGCCCTACAGCATTGAGCTGTAGAGTTGTGTTCTCTGGAATGATGGTGCTCCATCCAATACTTTTGATGAAGTGGGGTAGTGAACCCCACTCTTGCATAAATAATCAAGTCTGCTTCATACTTAAATGTAAAATTGTTGGATCTGTACAAATGAACAAAGAGTGAATTTATTTTACTCCCCAAAAAATGATTGTATAGCACACACATCACACATTTGGAATCAAAATTTGAAGTCTGTATCTCACGGTGTGTGAGTTTAATGATGGGGAAAACACTGCCTGAGGGTACTAGCTCAATCATAGAGTTTCAAAAAGTACAGTTTTGTTCCTTGTTACTGAGTTTGTCATCTGGCAAATATTGCTGATGTACATCTGGGCTATTATATTTCAGTCTGTGCTATCTGTCCTGATTTGGTGAAATCACAGATACTCTATTCATTGGCCAGTGAAGTACTCAAGTGTTAATGACATTACAGAATCTCCTCTGTAAAACAAATCCAGTCTGAATAGTGAATATCTGAAATTCAGCCATGTAAGAAATTCATAACTTTATCTCTTCAAAGAGCCTTGTGAGGTTTTTTTAGTCTTTCAGCCCAAAACTGACTCGAAGTAATGTCATAAAAACATACCTGTACATCAGCTAACTTTAATGTGTCTTCAGTCCCAACCTTAGTGTGGCTCCTGAACCACGACCAAGGACAAAACGCATCCCCAAGGTCAGTTTAACTGGTAACGTGTGTAAAATAAAGGGTGGTAAATGATGTATTCATATATATTTACATTTAATTTTTATTATCTTCAGAAGAATGCAGAGAACACAGATGGTAGTTCAGGACTTGAGGGTAAGTCTTCAAATTAGAATATAAGTTAGAATAGCGTGCATTAATTGTTGTTCATAGATTCATTCAAAAGTTAAACAGTCATATTGTATTGTCATCACACATAAAGGGACCGTTCAAGCCGTTGTTTGTTTCACTGTTGATCAGTGTGACTCAAAAATCAGAAATTCAGAATTTCAATTAGAACATTATATTGTTGTCTTGTTCTATGAATACATCTGCAGGAGCAGCATTATGGGAGAACCGTGCCACAACAAAACATTTATTTATTTATTTATATATATATATATATATATATATATATATATATATATATATATATATATATATATATATATGACAGTTTACCATTATTATATATGTATATGACCGTTTGACTCATGATTCTTTGATGGAGCATAAAACATAAACAACATAAATTCAGTCTGCTGTGTTTTTCTTACTGCTTACTTCATTCTTCCATGCCCCGCTGTCTCAGGAAGTGTTGAAGATTCTGAAGTTGGAGATGACAGAGCACTGCAGAACACATCCCCTTTGCAGCAGGTATGATTAACACACATATTGGTCCATTGATCATGAAGTGTGCAGCTGGTATTTTCAAATAGTGTTAAAAATAAAAAAATTAAGTTTGACAAGTTACATCATTGTGATGTAATGATGAAGTAATCACAAAATTATTTTGTTTGGTTTTGTGTTTTTAAAGGTTGACTCGGAGGGTGATATTGACTCTGGCAGCACTGAACTGGATGATACCAAATTTGGCTCTATGAACAGTTTGCACTCCAATCATATGGTATATTACACACATATACTTACATTTTTACCTACAGTGAAGCAGATATTTACCTTCTCCATTAATTCTGTACATTAAAAAAAATAGAATCTTGTAAAAAATGTCCATTACTGTTGATTATTAGAAAATGTAATTGGTAGTTTGAGCAAATTACTAATCAAACAATATCAGTATTAAAAACAAAAACACAGATGACCTTTTTCATGTGATTCTTATATTTGTAGCTGCACTAGTTTTTGCTGGGTATTTTCAAATAGTAATCCTTTACTACTATTCAAGTGGATCTGGAGTAAAAGTTTACTTTTTATTTTTAAGCATTAACATTTACTTTCCAATTCTATTTTTGTATTGTCATTACAGTATGTCGTGTTGGTTCAGCTCCAGACTGCTTTATTATTGGCTTGTACAAGCTTTAACATTTTGTTTTAGACTCAAATGATCTAAAGGAGAAGAGCAGACATCAGGTCCTATGCTGATAGATGATGGAAGTACTACTTCCATTGCAGTTTTATATGTTACACTGTGTTGCAGAGCTTGTTTTGTTCTTCTACTTAAGTTGTCTTTTATTGTTATTTACTTTAGTTGACTGTGTCAGTGTGTTTGTGTTTGTTGTAGATGAGCGGAAGTCTGATGAGTCTGTATAGTGTTGGTGATTTTGGTGGTGTTACAGTGACTGGACGGATCCAGTTCTCTGTGCATTATGACCCTAAGAGGGAGGAGCTTCATGTCCGTGTGTGTCGCTGTCAGGACCTGGCTCCAGTGCGCAACAACCGCTCTGACCCGTAAGTGCAGTCTTCCGTGCAGTTTACTTTAATTACTGCACTCTAACTGTAATGAACAGTGCGTTGATTGTATTATAATTATTGCACTTAATTAAGAGTGTTATATACTGTTTATCATTTTTATTTTCCTCTTATTAGAACTTATGTATTAATAATCTGCCTAAATCACTGAAGAAAGCTGCATATATTCTATGAAAATATAATATTAAAAATATAAAAGTTATTACTATTATATCTATTACCATCATCAGTGTGAGTAATATTATTTTGTATATGGTTAGAAGTGACACACACTGTGCCACAGGCAAATTAGAATATTGTGGAAAAAGTTCATTCTTGTCCTAATTTAAAAATTCTAATTAATTATGCATAAAATTATATTTTAGTGTTGATCAGTGTAACTTATACATGAACATCAGAAATACAGAATCTAAAATATTTACAGTTAATTAAATTATGAATATGTATTTATCACAGCTTTCTGAACTGGCAGCCAGTGTGGTGCATGAGCATATTACCAGGTGCTGTAGGCATTCATTTTGACTTTTGATCTGTTGCAGGTATGTGAAAGTGTACCTTCTCCCAGATAACACGTCTCGCAGTAAACGGAAAACTTCTGTAAAGAAAAAAACTCTAAATCCTGTCTATGATGAAACACTTAAAGTAAGAAGCCCTTACAGATGGGAAACCATTATATCTGTGATGTACCACAGTAAAAACATGACTGACGTAAAAAGAAGTAGCAATGGTGTTGTCTATCTGCAAAGGATGTGTCTTGACAGCATGTCTAAATACCTGAATTTGTAAATAAATTATTATTTGGTGATAAAAGTTTTTGTTTAATGATAAATGTTAATTTTAGTTCTATCCCATCCCTTGCTGTAGTTCTGTAAGTTTTCCTATGATCCTGAGCAAAATATTACTTTTTGAAGTACAGTGGAACCTCAGTTTTCATCATTAACCTGTTGTAAAGTGCCTGATGATAACCGAAACTAACGATAACTGAAGCAATATTTCCCATAAGAGTTAATGTAAATCCAATTAATTTGTTCCAGATGCTCAAAAATATTAACAAAGAAATACATTTTACATAGAATAACTATACTTTTCTACACAGAAAACAATGAGAAATAAATACAAAAGACAAATTAAATAGATAAATGAACATTTTACATCACTTTTATGGACTTTTGCTCTGTTTTCGAGTGTGCCAGTGTGGTCCAGGTGGCAGCCTTTGTTTTCTACATCTGTTCTCGGCTCCTGTTTGTTTTTGCACCTGTTTTCAGGTGGTAGCACTGTGCTTCGTCGCTTTAGTATGACATGTTTAGTTTTGCACGTTATCAACAAGAAACGAAGCAAGAATGAACGACGAACATGTGGGTGAATGATGACCGCCTGGGTGGATGCTTTGTTTTTTGCAGAATTAGCAGCCAGTCACATGGGCACACTGGTGAAAACCGGGCGGATAAACGGTAACTAACAAAATTTCTCTGAAAAAAGTTTTGTCATAATAGCCAAATTGTACGATAACCAGAGCAAACGATAACTGAGGTTCCACTGTATATGGAAATATTGAAGTTTATGTATATTGACTGCCACATATATTATTTATAATTACAAATATGTATTTATATTATATATTGTGTATATTGTCCCTCCTCCCCAAGTATAAAGTTCGTACATCAGAGCTGCAGGCACGTGTGCTGAGTGTGTCTGTGTGGCATATGGAACGTGTCAGGAGAAACCTCTTCCTGGGGGAGGTTGAGGTGTCACTTGGTCAGTTGGACTGGGGGAGGAGTCAACCCACCTGGTATCCCCTGCAACCAAGGGTGAGGATTTATTTAAAGTATTCATTAAATAAACTTATTTGCTACATGTCATTATTTTTTTATTATTGTTTTAAAATAATAAATTAATCTGATATCAGCGACACTGCTAAAGTACACCATGTTTAATGAGCTGCTCTTTTCCTATGTCAGGTCCAAATGAATCCTGATGCTATCATCAGCAGAGGATCCATCTTATTTTCAATGAAATTTATACCACCTGGCTCTGAAGGTCTCTGTCAATATGTACAAAACATACTACTACTACTACTACTACTACTACTAATAATAATAATATTTTTGGATATGTGGTCATAGGAGGAGGATACCCTCTGACTGGTGAGATACATATTTGGCTGAGGGAAGTCATTGGACTCCTTCCTCCAAAGCGTGGTGTTCCTAACACCTATGTGAAAAGGTATGTATACTTACTACACCCTAACTGTTTTTATTCAGTAACTACATGGGTAACAATGAAAAGCTGTTTATTCTGAGCTACTCTTCAGTTGTAGAAGTGAGGAATAAATCTGGAGCCACTGATGGTTACTAAGGAGCTTAAGCAGTTAATTGACACTTGTGGTCAAAAGAAAGTACACATGCGTGTATGGTGTGTGCAGTGTGATTTTACCAGATGAGAGCGGTGTCAGTGGACAGAAGACACGGATGGTCCGTGGTTCAGTAAGTCCCTTGTTCAACCACACAATGGTTTATGACGGCCTGCAGCCCAGTGACCTCACACAGGCCTGTGCTGAGATCACTGTCTGGAATTCATCTCACTGTCTGGGAGGAGTACGCCTCAGCTCAGGATCAGGTACACACCACACACATTTAAACATTTGTAATATAGTATTAAATAGTAATATTACAATAATTTGAAAAGGCCATATATCTCAATAATAAAAACTATTACATGAACCAGTTTAGCTGCCTGCCCTCCATTATTGACCACAGTTTATATTACTCTTAACTGCTGCTATTATTATTATTATTATTATAACCATTGCCAGGATACGCCAGATAGTAGACATAGACGCCATGCAGTGTGGATTCATGCCAGGAAAGGGCACCACAGATGCCATATTTGTGGTGCGGCAAATACAAGACAAACATCTCGTCAAGAAGAAGGACCTATACTTTGTATTTGTCGACCTTGGAAAAAGCATTTGACAGAGTCCCATGAGAGGTAATTAGATGGGTGGATGAATGGCTAGTTAAAGCAGTGATGGCCCTATTTGAGGATGCTCAGACTGTGGTCCGTACAAACTCGGGTGACTCAGATAGTTTCAGTGTGAAGGTAAGAGTGCACCAGGGCTCTTGCCTGAGCCCGCTCCTGTTTGTCACTCTCCTGGATGTCATTGCTCGGAGTTGTAAGGAAGGACTATCTTGGGAAGTGCTCTATGCAGACGACCTGGTCTTGATGGCAGACAGTGTGGAGAAGCTTAAGATTAAGATTGCCGCATGGAAGAACAGCAACATAAAGAAAACCCAGGTCATGGTTTCCACTGCAAGTGCTGACATGTCCCGTAAGTGTGGAGAATACCCTTGTAGCATCTGTCACAAGGGAATCGGTGCAAATGCCATTCAGTGCATCTCCTGCAAAAGCTGGGTACATAAACATTGCTCTGGAGTGAATAGTAGCCTTCAAGCAGACAGCCCTACTTTTGAATGCAGACAATGCCAAGGACAGCTCCCTAGATCAAGCATAGTGGGGGACCTGGTTGTAGATGGTGACAAATATGAGGTAGTGAACAAGTTCTGCTACCTAGGAGACATGCTTGCTAGTGAGGGAGGAGCAGAAACAACAGCTGCAACTCGCATAGAATGTAGATGGAAGAATTCAGAGAGTTGACCCCCTTTCTCTCCTCACGTGCCTCATCACTAAGGCTGAAGGACAGGGTGTTTGATGCCTGCGTGAGAAGCAGCATGCTCTATGGCAGCAAAACCTGGCCTATGACCAAAGAAACAGAGGAATCCATCAAACACACTGACTCCAGGATGATACGCAGCATGTGTGGGGAAAACCTAAGGAGCAGATATACCAACGTTGAGCTGAGAGCACTATTGGGCCTGAAGGAGGTGTCAAACATCCTGAGGTGCAGACGGCTATGATGGTTTGGGAACGTGGAAAGAAAGGACGACCAGGACTGGATTAAAAAAGTCTGGAATGGCTGGAGTATAGATGGTCCCCTTCCCAAAGGCCGCCCAAGACAAACGTGGGAGGCAACGGTGACTGCTGATCTAAAGGCCGCAGGGTTGACACCAACAGACAGCAGAGATAGACTAGGATGGCGGTCCTCCCTGAGGAAAAATGCAACCCAGAATGCTGGAGCAAGCACTAAAAACGATTGATGATGATTAATCATTATAATGGCTTTTATTATTCTTACCATCACTACTATCACTATATCAGTACACCTGAACACAACAAAAGCCTTATGGAATGATAGGATGACTGTCACCAACTTAGTTGACCAGAGGAAGAAGGGATTTTGAGGGAGTTTTTCCCTCGTCTTGTGTTTCCGTGCCAAATGTGGTCTGGACAGCTGGCAGGCTAGTTCAGCATCCTGACTTTTCTGTGAAGCCATGCTGTTGTGAAGGATGCAGCATGTGGTTTAGCATTATCTTGTAAGGCCTTGCCTGAAAGAGATGTTGTCTGGATGGGAGCTTATGTTCTAAAACCTCTATACACTGCTCAGCATTGATTGTGCCTTTCCAGACATGTAAGCTGCTCACACCATAGGCACTAATGCAACACCATATCATCAGAGATGAGCTTTGGCCTAGAGAAGACATCAGCATTTCTAAATCATGTTAACATATGACTTCTTCTCTGCATGATACAGCATCAACTTGCATTTGTGGATTGTGTAAATCTGTGTAATATCTGTGTAAAATGTACACAGCATCCCAACTTTTTTTTTTTACATTAGGGTTGTACTATATTAATCTGCATTGAACATAAAATAAAAATAATTATGATGCATGTTTCCAAACTTGAATATCATGTACACACACACCCTCACACAAACACATTTTATGGCTGTTTTGTGACTGATTTTATTTATATGACTATGTTTTGGATGAAATCCAAACAGCACTGGTCATTAATCAGTATAAATATCCATGCTTCCATGAGTAAGGCAACTATTAAGCAACTACTAGTTTAATAGACTTTATGTGTGTGTATGTGTGTCTGTGCTCTTTAGGTGTGAGTTATGGTCAAACAGTTTGCTGGATGGACTCCACTGAAGAGGAGATGAGTGTATGGAATACAGTCATTGGGAAACCAAACAGCTGGGTGGATGCTGCACTGCCCGTGAGAACCAACCTCCAGCTGTGTTCAGAGTAACAAATGAATTGAAATAGTCCTGCATATTCTCTCACATTTCCCATGTAGTTCTTCTGATGAGAGTTTCTGTGACATTCTGAGACACTGACACTTTTGGCAATTCTGCAGTGACAGCATATCTTCAGGATCAAAGCTAGGCTTAAACCGTGGCCAGATGACTGTTCCTTACTGATGAATATCTAATCAGAAACAGAATAGAGATGTAAGAGGTCTTAAGTCAAGGACTCTTTGCCACTGAAATGGTCAGTATGCATTTGGCAATTTGTCTGCTTTAATCCACTCAGTTTGACTCAGCAGGGGGTTGTTAATGATTTGATTAGATGAATCAGGTATGCTGAGGAAGAGAAAACAAACGTGTAGGGCAGACTCTGCTCCAATCTTGAAAGTCAAACAAAACTACAGTGCCACAACTAAAAATTAGGATCTCTAAAAAAGTTCATTGTTGTCCATAACCTACATAATTAAAAAAGGTAAACTGTCATATTTTATATTCATTACACATAAATTTACACCTTCCATATACTCCAAACCTTTTTTGTTTTAATGTTGACCAGTGTGGCTTTTATCAGTAAGTTTACCTGTTTGAATTAAATAAACTTTTTCACAACTCAAATTTTTGGAGATGTACTGGTGTAAATCACTGCAACACAGATGAGCTCAACAATGGATTTTGAATGGAGATGTCTTGGCAGTAGTGAATTTAGACTTCACCCAGCCTGAGCCTGAGCCTATGAAACCACAACTGAGCAAAATACATGGAATAAAACCTTGAATAAAATTACTTTCCTCACCATGTTGCCAGTGGAGAATTGAAATAAAAATAGCTTCACTTACACTTTATCAGATGATAAATAACCTAAAGTGTCTAAATCATAACTCATGACAAAACCATAACTTAGTTGCATAAGGACAGATGAAAAGCTGAACAGTATAAAGTCTTAACAACTATTACATGTAAAATCCAGGTTGCATTCTAGTGTGCTCTTTGTTTTTATATATACAATGATATGTTTTATGTATCTTGATATTGCAGGAAATGTTCATAAAATAAAATGCCATCAGTTGAGAGCTTTGCATCAGTAATTCAGTAATATAACTTTGTCACAGTTTTGTCACATTCTTACTTTGTTAAAGGCTTTTTTGTATAAATAGCTTTAGAAACAAGTCTGAAATTATGTAAATGATTGACACATACCTTACAGGTGTATCTAAACTTCCAATAACAATTCCTGGTGAAAGATGTGTCTGGATTCAGGTTTAAGTCATTGAGTTAGAAACATTTCTACCCCTGTCTGGGTTTTCACAGTCCCAGCTATGGCAGCATTCTCATAGACCAATCATGGTTCAAATGGCATTTATCTGCACTTGTAAGTCTGTACAGTGGTTTGGAAAAAAACTTTCTTGGCCAAGACTCCTGTGTTCGCCTACCTCTGTAACATGAATAAATTGTAAGTTGCTCTAGATAATAGCCAAATTCCATTAACGTCTATGCTGAGGTTGCAGGGCTGGGACATCAAAAATGTACAGACACAGATTTCATGCTGGCATTCCCCTTTATGGACTGGTGATGTTCAATACCAATATCTCATCTTTCTACTTCTGTTGCTACACTGGCAATCAGCCATGACTAAATTAAAGGGATGTAATATTATAAAGAAATGTTATAATAGCTGTCTCAGCAATTTTGTAAGTGGGAAAATACATAGTGTTTTAAATAAACTGAATTTTACTCATGTTTAAAATTTCAGTGTCATTGTATATTTAAAATTTGTTAGGTGTTATTCTCAGCTCATATTTTGTGTTTTACATATTTTTAAAAAATAAGGCAGTTGTTTCATTGGCTATAGAGTCATTGATACAACATACATTTTCATGGTATGTTGACAAAAATCAATATAATCTCTATTATTTAATTTAATTCTAATATGAGAGAAGCAGGACAGGAGGAAGATGATAGAGGATTCAAGACTGGTGGAAGAAACAAGAATAACCTTCAATAGTGGATGATGCAACACTCATAGCAGAAAATCAGAAAGACCTGAAATCTTTTGTAAGTAAAAGAGCAGAGTAAAAAGATGGGCCTTAAACTGAATATGGAGGGAGACAAAAGTCTGGACAACATGAAGGATCACTAATTTTACTGTTGATGGAGGAAGTTTTGGACAGTGTTTACTTACTTTGATCAATCATTAACAAACACTGATCCAGCAGTCAGGAAATATGACACAGACAGACATGCAGCAGAGGAAGGATGAATGAATGTATCAAGTAGATGCTTGTAACAAAGACTAAAGTTGTCCAGACTTTTGTCTTCTCCATGGTTTGTTATGCATGTGATTGTTGGACAATAAAAAGCAGAACAGGAAGAATATTTATGTCTTTGAACTTCTCTGCTGTAGAAAACTTTTTGAGAGAGGCTTGGACAGCAAATAAATAATAATTAATAATAATAATAATAATAATAATAACAAATAATCAAACCTCCCCTTTCACTAGAATAACCAAACCGAATTTTAGACACATTATGAGAAGAACCATTTTACTTTAGAAGTTATTTGTTGAAAGAGAAAGAGGAAGATGGCAGCCAGCAGCAAGAATGAAAAAAATAATGAACCATAAAGAAACCTGAAGACACACAAGTCAGGATGTTGTGTAGAAACTTAAAACCAGATTGATTAACAGTGTGTTTTGGACATAAGGAAGTGCATACTGAACAGTTTTCTCTGCATTCAGCACATAAGTGTGGGTGTGTTACATTATATATATATATA
>BRDA01043712.1:0-11875 GCA_036984385.1 Crenuchus spilurus
AGATGAACATTTCAGACCCCTCCATGATTTCTAAGTGGGAGAACTTGCAAATTCGCAGGGTGTTCAAATACTTATTTTCCTCACTGTACATGTAGTACTGTAAATGACACATTTTGGGAGAGGGCTACACTGCACCAAATAAATGTAAAGAATGTAAGAATGTAAAGAGGGAACAGAGATTTGAGTGCAGTGTTTCATTTTGCTGGAGATTTGTGGAGCTTCGACAAGGCAGATAATAATTTTTAGTTTGTGTTCAGAATTTTGAGAAAGTGAGCTGAGGTTCTTAGAAATGTGTTTAAACATTTGTGAAAAACTAAAAAATAAAAAAAAATAAAAAAAGCAATACTGACCAATAATAACATTTCAACATGTTTTTGAAATAAAAGAAAATAAGTTTGGGGGTGGTATTAAGATGAACCAATTTACCAATGTGAAAACGGAATTTGACTTTCGCATTTAACCCGTTCATGCAGTGAAACACACACGGCTGTGAGAATTTGCACCCAAAGCGGTGGGCAGCCCTCAAGGGCACTTCAGTCATGTTCTGTCTGGGGATCAAACCAGCAACCTTCTGGTCACAAGACCAGACCCTTACCACTAGGCCATGACTGCTCACACTTATTCACTGTCTCTCAGGCTGTGACATGTATTTACATATTTTGCAGCAAGGGGGGCAGTGCTTTAAATTATAGTGTTTCTCTGGGACTCGTCCTGAGGTGCATCCAGAAGTGTAGAGATCTTTTTTGGATGTTTATAGAGGGAAGCGGTATAATTCTGCCCTGCATGCATTGCTTTGGCCTTTTAGGATCATTCTGCAGAATTCTGAATGCAGAGCTTCTGTTGGATGTTTGTCCCATTTGTTCTAGCTGTGCAGACTGAGTGGACCCCACACCTCACTCCTGTACAGGGCAATGGGCTGGACCACACTGTCAAATATTTTACACCAGACTGAGATGGGGATGTTAATTTTGTAAGACTGCAGGCTTTGTCCTTTAGTGCATTCACTGCCTTACTGAAACACCCAGATGCAGTAATGATGAGGGCGAGGTAAGTGTACTGCATCGTGTGCTCCAGGCCGGTGCTGCCCAGAGTGAACTGGTACCTGTGTTCTTGACATCTGGGCTTTCTCTCCCTTAGTCTCTCTCTCAGTCTCTCCCAGTCTCTCTTTATCAGTCTCTCTCTTTCTCTCTCTCTCTCTCTCTCTCTCTCTCTCTCTCTGTCTCTTTCTCAAATTCAAATTCAAATTCAAAATGAGCTTTATTGGCATGAATTGTAATTAACAACTATTGCCAAAGCAATGACAATAATAAATAAAATAAAATAAAATAAAATAAAAGCACAAATATATAAATGTAAGCTACATTACATACAAAAGTCATTCATATAAATAGAGAACTATGTTTAAACAGAATAAGTAAATGAGTGAAGATAAGTATTGATAGCAGTATTATTAGTTATAATTATTTTAAAGATCATTTCTGTGGTGATGTATCGCTGAGACGTATTTAGCTGCTAGTGTCATCGTCTCAGTTTCTTCTCCAAGAACAACTCTGAGTTTGGGAATCTGACAGAGATGGGAACGCAGTGTTAATAGTGTTAAACTGTTTAAACTCTCTCTCTCTCTCTCTCTCTCTCTCTCTCTCTCTCTCTCTCTCTCTCTCTCTCTCTCTCTCTCTCTCTCTCTCTCTCTCTCTCTCTCTCTCTTTGTCTCTCTCTCAGTCTCTCTTTCTCAGTCTCTCTCTCTCTCTCACTGTCTCTCTCTCTTTTTTTCTCTCTGTCTCTCCTTCTTGCTCTCTCTCAGTCTTTCTCTCTCTCTCTCTCTCTCTCTCTCTCTCTCACTGTCTCTCTCTCTTTTTCTCTCAGTCTCTCCTTCTTGCTCTCTCTCAGTCTTTCTATCTCTCTCTTTCTCTCTCTCCCAGTCTCTCTTTCTCAGTCTCTCTCTCTCTCTCTCTCTCTCTCTCTCTCTCTCTCTCTCTCTCTCTCTTTCTCTCAGTCTCTCTGTCAGACAGGTCAGTTAGTTCACAATACACACTGCAGCTAATAATCACCACTCACACTCACACTCACACTCATCACTTCCTGACTCACTTTAAAAAAACCTCAAGCATGAGCTCATTAATGTTAATGAAACTGTCCACTAAAGCAAATTAAAGAACCATCAATTAGCTTTAATAGGAGCTGCTTACTCGTGTGATACAGACATGCTTTGTGTAAAATGACATACAGACAAAATATCAGAGTCATATCAGTCATAACAATCCTATAGCAGGTTTATAACACGACTTTATATGTTTTATGTGCTTTAAAGGGGTTTAACATAGCCAAAGTGTCTTACAGGGACATCACTAGAGTTTACTTTCAACATGATGTTTTGATCCTGAAAGTAAGTTCACACCCCTGCTTAAACGTTTAGTACCTTTATGTTGTATGTTGTATTGTAGTGGTGCTATGTAAGGGTGCCTGTTATATGAAAAGTCAAAACGTTTTTTAGAAAACACCTATTAATGAGTTATAACAGGTCAGTAAAATCGTTATCTCACTTATAACACATTTAGACATTTTATGTGCACAAACTAAACATAATCAGCAATTTAAACATCACAACATCACCTTCTGTACTTCTGCTGCTGACTGTTGATGTAACTACTCCATCACAGCTTGTCACAGTAACAGTAGCTATGGTTACCATCAATGTTTCCAGTGTATTGGTACATAATAGTACTCTATATAGTGATCTGAATGCTTTAACGTACGGAATAGTGAATAATCCTATGACAACTGGGAATTTGAACGTTTCACACACATACAGTCATTAACACACATTTAATTCTGTTCCACTTTGGATTAAGACAGTTGACAGGTTGAAAAAATAGATAATTTGTGTAGAGCCATCGGTCATTAGCTAGTATCAGCAAGGCAAGAAAACATGGCTATATTTATGTCAGTGGCCATGCGATAACAGCATTACACAATTTAATTCTTTGTCCTCTTTGTAAATAACTTACATTTTGAAAATCGGATCATTATTAACGATTTTACAGCCATTAGAAGTCACGCAAGCAGTAAGGCCTAGAGAAAATGTCAGTTACGATGGATGCAAAAGCCGATAGTAGCCTAACATGTCATCAACCATTTTAATACTTTGTTTAATGTTAAAGAGCTTTTTATCCTCTTTGTAAAGAACTTTAAATTTTGAAAATCGGACAATTATTAGTGAAGTTAGAGATTTGAGAAGGCAGCAGTGCCGGTCATGTGCCATTGTTTACAAGCTTCACTTCCACACAACATGGCGGCTCCATGACGTCGCGCCGGCCTCAATGCAAGCGAATAGGCAGTGTCCTATCCAGTAATATAGATCATTGGTCCTGATCACTGAAGAACAGGATGAACACAGAAGATAGAAAAACAGATGGACTACAGTCTGTAATTGTGGAGCTCGAGCTGCTATGGTTGTACTAAATGTCAGCATAGCTGGGATTCTGCAGAGCTGATTTCTGAACGATATTGTCTCTTTTCTTCCTCTGTGTTTGTTGTAGATGTCCTGTGTGCTGCAGATTTATGAGAGTTCAGCTCTGAGCCGCAGTCTGACTGAGGTTCCTGCACATTTCTCACAGCAGCATCCACAGATAAACAAATAAACAAACTCAAATAAACACAAAGGTGGCTGCCAGGCCACACACATTCTTATGTGGGGGTGCAGTCATGGCACATGTGTGTAAACACACACACATATTTGTGTGGTCTCAGAGGGTCCTTTTATATAACAGAAACTCCCTCCATTCTCTCACGTTTCCGCTCCTCTCTGAACTCCCCTTGCTCGTCCGCTCTCTCTCACCACAACACACACTCGTAATCTGGGTCTGTGCCCCACACACACACACACACACACACACACACCACACACACACACACACACACACACACACACACACACACAGCAATAATCTACAGATTTGACTCAGTTTGCTCATTAATGAAGTGCCATATTTTATCATCACAATAATCTTCTGAAGCATTAAAGGAACAGTTCACCCAGAACTTATATTTACACATCAGCGGAGTCATGTATGGAGTCCAAAAGTTACTTTCCTTTACTAGACACCATGTGGACAAAAGTATAGAGACACCTCACCTCAGATCACCTCAGCCACAATAGCTTGTTAGGGTGTTGGATGATCACCTCCACCAACTCATCCCAAAACTACATCACCAGAACTTTTCACAAAGCTCATCCAGAACTGTCTCACACATATCAGAGAAGCCCATGTGGTTTAGGACACAGTAATGTCACCATTTGTCTCTTCAAACAGAGATCCAGAACCACACAGACTGTGTTCTTCTCTGTGGTTCTTTATCTGGATAATAAAAAGCAGGATGTGTAGAATATTGATGCCTCTTAACTTTGGAGACTTTTGAGAGAAGCTTGGACAGATTAATGGATCCTGAACCAAATCAAAGCTCAGCTCATATAACCAAACTGAAGATCTTTGATTTTAGACACATTATGAACAGAACCAGCTCACCTGAGAACACAGTGATGCTGGAACAGTTGAAGAGGTCCAGCTACAATATGGATGGATACAATCACAGGAGTCATTAAGAAACCTGATGACCAAAACAGAAGACAGGATGTTCTGGAGAAACACCATCCATTTGCTCACCAGGAGTCCGAATAGACTAGACGGCACTGCATTCTGCTACACAAGTTTGTGTTATTCACAGTAAGTCTAGTGTGTGAAACCACACCCACTCATGTGTCACGCCTTCACTGACATCTGAGAGGGATGAGAGAAGAATCATTTGATTTTAAATGCATTATAACAGTTAATTAATAAGTTATGAGAGATAATGACCTGATATACTAAATGAATGGAGGCAAACAATGACATAAAGCATCCATCCTCATTAATGAGGTATGACAGGACACCTCATTATGGTCATAATCCTGCTGATGCCCCATTCTAGTCTATTTATGTGCAGAAAGTAAACATCCTGTTTGTGTAGGAACTGCATTCATGTACCAAATCTACTTCATACACATACCAGCCAATCACAGAGCAGTATTTCTCTCATCTGAGGTATAATAAATAATACAGTCACAGTCTGTTCATATTAGCATCATTCTGTAGCCAACTGATGTGCTGAGTTAAATGGTTTTATGGCATTTTGTTGATTTTAGATATAAAAATATTCATCTTCTATACAGAACTGACTTTTCATTAACAGAGAAATAAAACACTTAAATGCTGCATTTTATTCCAGTCTGTTAAATGTCAGTTAATACATAATAATGTGCATTCAAATGTACAGACGTTTGTTCACTGAGTTCACTTATTTACTCTGTTTAATCAGGGGGCACTTACTTAGTGCCTCTCAGAAAATGAGAACATGCTGAAAAAGTTCAGAATTTAATGCCAAAAGCTAAACTGTCCTACATGATATATTCATTACTCATAAAGTGTGTTGCCCCGAAAGAAACATTTTAATCACCTGAGATTCTGGATTTCTGACTTTCCTCAGCTACAAGTCAAGCTGAGCAACATTAAAACAGAAAAAGCCTGAAAATGTGTCACTTTCTGTCTAATGAATTTAAAATAAATGACATATAACCTCTTTACTTCAATTCTGAACCAAAATGAGCTTCTTCACCAGGCTGTGACTGGCATGCTATTGTAAGCTGTTTTTAAATGGCACCTTTATGCAGATGTATTTGTGTTTATGTGGCTTTGCACACACCATAAATGTATGTAAATACAGTAATAAGAGACATATTTTCGGTGGTGTATGTGATGAATATGAGCGCCGGGTGTGGGGGTTGGTGAGATTAGCACATTTTCAGGAACTCCCCCCGGCTTAGATTACGTCCAGCCCAAAGCTCATTAGTACATCCGAGGCTTAATGACGGGAGGGCCTTTCAGGGGCTAACGCCCCTCTTCACACAGTGTTTGTTTGGAAATGCTTAATTAAAAGTATTACAAGCTTATATCACACTAGAGATGCACATGCAATGTTTAGGTTCAGCATTTGAGACTTTTATTTAGCAGAAAAACAGCCAAACAGTGTGGCAGCAGTTGTGATGGAGACACTTATTGGCTTATTATTTGCCACGTATGTCTTTAGGTCTGTTTTTGAGGTTGAGACTTTTATTTTGCAAAGAAGCAGAATAATAGCATGGCAAGTGGTTGTGATGCACAGGAAATACCAGAAATGTTTAAATTGCAACCAATATAAGCTTATCATAGGCCACAGAAATGCACGAGAAGTCTTTACAGCTGGTTTTGAGACAACAGAGACTTTTATTTTGCATAAAAACAGCAACAATATGACAAATGTTTGTGCTGCAGAAATGATAAAAGGAAATGCCAGAAATTTTGTAATTACAACATAAATACACAGCAACTCCGTCTCCGAAGGGTAAACGATTCAGAGTTTGGGGGCCGCAGTGTACGAAAGGAGGAAATCTGTCTGTAACATGCATTTCCTGTTGGACGTCTGCTTTGATTCTGCACTGACGGAGGACAATAAGTGACCTCTGTGCTGCCTTGACAAAGGAAAACATAACACATGACCCAATGCTGAAGACATTCCTACATGGTCTGTAAGGGAACAGAGACAACATGAGCACTTTTACAGTTGAAAGAGGGTTTTATTCACAGAAAACAAACATTATTTACAAATTTGTTCATGGCAACTTCCAGACTCAGTCATAAAACATCAGAAAATTACATTTCAAGTCCACAAGACGTGTCGCAGTCTTTCATCTGTAAAAGCTGCCACCTCTTAACCGGCCCTCCTCCGACAACATTTGTCAGTTACCATCTGTCAGTCTGATCCCCCCTGTCTACTACTGAGACCCCTGCCCACCCTCACCCTCACACACACACACACACACACACACACACTTAGAAACTCTTTAATCACGTTGCAACACTTCACCTCGACTGACACCCCCTGGTTTGATCCCTGGTGGTGAAGATAACAGCTAAAAGCTAAAATGGTCAGAAGGAGACATGGCTCTTATCTACATCTGACCAAGTGCTTAAGAAACAAAGCAATAAAATGGAGATTAAAATACGCTTGTTTGCAAGCTGAGAACAAATGTCTCTGAATCTGTCCTTCACTCTGGTAAGGCCACCCACCACCAGGCTGCTCCATCAAGTCCTGGAAAGTCCATATTGAGGTACGGACGGTCTGGAGCACAGCTGTCTGTGGTGCTCTGTCCTCTGGAGGCCTTTCCAGATGCCACTGTGCTGAAAAGCAAGGACCAGAAGCCCCCCCCCCTCCCAGAGCATGTCCAGAGCTGTGCGTCTGCACTCTTGTGACCTCCTTCAAGTGTCTAATGACATTTTCTCAGTTTCTTTAGTTCATGAAGGCTTGAATAAGATGAAGGCAGTTCTTTCAAGAGTCTCCGAGATCAGGAGATGATGTACCACTTCTTAAACCTTGGTGGCCAGCGACTGTGCCTCTGTCTTTTGGGAGGACAGAGAACTCGCTGGGCTGGTGTGGAGTGCCTTCTTCAGGTTCAGCAGGTGCAGACACTGGGAGCGGAAGCGCAGGTCGAAGAAGGCATAGAGGAACGGGTTGAGGCAGCTGTTGACATAGGCCAGACAGGTTGCGTAAGGGTGGGCCAGAAGCAGGAACGTGAGCAAGGTGCAGGAGTCCGGCGCCAGGCCCAAGTAGGACAAAGCATCCATGCTCTTCACCACATGGAATGGCATCCAGCAGGCTGCAAAAACCACCACCAGAGTGGTGATGATCTTCAGGAGACGTCTTTTACGCTGGTCCTCCTTGCGTAGGCTGTTGAAGTGGCGTGTGACGGTGGTGCCAATGAAACTGTAGCACACCATCATGGCCAGAAGTGGGATGATGAAGCCAAGGGTGGTGGAGGAGATGCTAAGTCCAGCAATCCAAAGGTTCTCTTGTCCAGGTTTGGTGACCACCAAGCTGAAGTCCATGGCACAGGACGTGCGGTTGGTCTCTTTGTCATGAAAAGTGTTGCGGAAGAGCAATGTGGGAGATGCCAGGGCACCAGACATGATCCAAATGGCAGCCAGAAAGGCCCTCATGTGGCCCTGGGTGCGCAATTGGGAGCTGGTCAGAGAGTGGACGATGGCCAGGTAGCGGTCCAGGCTCAGGCAGGTGAGGCAGAAGACGCTAGCGTACATGTTGAGCAGCACAACATAGCTGCTGATCTTGCAGAGGGCGGTGCCGAAAGGCCAGTGGTACTCTAGAGCTGTATACACGGCCCAGAGAGGCAGGGTCACCACAAAGGTCAGGTCAGCAAGCGCCAGGTTACCTATGTAGATGTCCGCCGCTCTCCGTTTGCCCTGAGCCTTCCATACAGTGAAGATGACAATGCCATTGCCTGACAGGCCGAGGATGAAGATGAGCATGTACAGCACTGGAATGACAGAGTATGACGGCGTCCACTCCTCATAGTCACACATGCTGTTGTTGGGAGGCTCTTCATAGTCAGGGTAGTAGTCGTCCATCATGTTATCCATGGTGCTGGTTTAGATGTTCAGCACTTTAGAAGAGTTTCAGGAAAAGTTTTCAAAAGCAGCTCTTTTCCAAAAAGACAGCAGGAGGCCGGAGAGCAGCAGAGAGGCTTTTCTCACAGAGGAGAGCAAATGTGAATGTTCTGTGAGACACGCACTCCACCCTTTTAAAGGCCAGAAGCCCCACACCCCTCCAACCCCCTCCTTATCAGCCCTCCCTTCTCCTCCCTTCCACTCCCCCTCAACTCCACCCCTTCGCAAACTCACACAAAGCTGTTTCATCCTCACTCCACCAGTCTGAAAAGATATTCACATTCACTCACCTACAGTGTCTTTACATATACTACAGCAATCAAGTTTCTCTCCATCAATCAACTGAAAAAGATAAAGATTCACATATTTTATATTCATTACACATAATTACACACGTCAAGTCTTTTACTGATTTAATGTTGATACTGTTGAATAGTCATTTACACCAAATAAAAGAATCATCTGAGATTCTGGATATGATCAACATTAAAACATTAAAAGACTTTTCACTTTATGTATAATGAATTTAAAATCAATTGTAACTGCTCTTATATTTGTATATCTACTATTAGCATATATACAGATAATAACTACTGTACCTTTAACACAGACACTACTGTTTACACTTCTGAGAGGTGCTGTAACTTCACTGCCTTCACTGTACTTTTACTGAGCAATGATTATCTAGATAGATAGATAGATTGAGGGAGAGAGACTGAGATAGAGAAAGAGAGATAGAGAGAGAGACAGACACACTGAGAGAGAAGACAGAGAGATAAATAGATAAATAGAGAAAGAGAAATAAACAGATAGATAGATAGATAGATAGATAGATAGATAGATAGATAGATAGATAGATAGATAGATAGATAGATAGATAGATAGATAGATAGATAAAAAGAGGGAGGGATGGATAGATAGAGTTGGTTTCTAGATGTAAATAAACATGTAGTAACATGTAATAAGGTTGTTTATTTCAGCTCCATGTTGTGTAATTGCGGAAGTTTTGCCAAAGTAAACTATCCAAATAATCCTGAGAACATGTCAGGACAAGTGGCTTTAGTTCTATAGAACTCCACTATGGATGTTCTAAGAGACAGAGGAACCTGTGAACGGCCCATTCACAGCCTGGAGAAACGTACGTTTCTCCATTTACATCTGAAACACAGGGAGACTGAGCACCTCCATACATGTCTGTACAAGCTCAGAGAACATAACAGAATCTCATTCAGAAACTGAAACATCTCACATGAGCCACACTCAGACCTGTTCTCACACTGAGAGAACCACAGACCTGAGAACGCTGAGCTGATCTGAGCTTATTTTATTACACAGACCTGATCCTGACACTGCCCACTGATCACAGGACAGACTAAACAAGACCTTTTAATACAGTTACAGTTTCAGATCAGAACTGAACTTCTCGTACAGCCTCCACATCATGTAGTCACGTCTGCACATCATGTAAACAATTTGTCTTTCATCTGAACAAACAGCAAATGCTTTGGCATAATCATGCAGACTGTCTGCTGCTGCCTTCATTATCAATGACTGTTGTCATGTTTATCAATATGTATTACACATGTTCTCTGTTGAACAGTCCGACACCCAAAACTTTAGCTTAATACACAAGTCATTACATCCAAGCCCTTGTCACACACTGTGAAGCATGTTTTATAATTTTCTTTTAGACGTTTTCTGCTTGTTAACCTTCCTGATTTAGTATTTTGGAGTCCTGTGGAGTCTGATGATAGTCTTGTGTTTCTTTTCTGGATTGTAGTGATGTGGTCTGTGACTGTGTAAAATGATGAAAGTGGATCACAGCTCAATCCCCTACAGTAATGTGTAACTGTGTACTGTTCAAACTGAGATATGACTCAGATTTCCAATCACTGACATCCAAAACCTTAGCCATGAGAGTAAAGTGAGGATGTTACAGGCTTCGGCCAGTAAATCCACTGTTTGTATGAACTGTTTTGAGAAATACACTTGAACTCAAGAAATGCACTAAAACTACTGACAGACACTGTGAACACTCACTTTAGAAGCCTAAACAAACCAAACACAGTAAACAAATGAGCAGATAAGCACACACACATACATTCTCTCTCATATTCTTTATAGCAGGAACCAGAAAAGTGCATTTAGTAGAGAAAATGCAGAGTAACTGCACAGCCTAAGACATCACTAGCTGGTTGCAAAGGTATTGCTATGGCCTTCCAGGTAAACACAAAGATGCTGCTACCTGGTTGCTACATTGGGGAAAAAAGTATTTGGTCAGCTACTGATTGTGTAAGTTCTCCTACTTAGAAAGACAAGAGAGGTCTGTAATTTTCATCATAGGTTCACTTCAACTATGAGAGACAAATGAGAATAAAAAATCCAGGAAATCACATTGTAGGATATTTAAAGAATTTATTTGTAAATGATGGTGGAAAATAAGTATTCAGACACAGACAGTCAGACAGACCAACAGACAGACACAGACAGACAAAGACAGACAGACACAGACAGACAGTCAGGCACAGGCAGGAAAGAAAGGAGAGTGATCAGTAGTAACTTCACCCTGTAGCTTTAAGAACCCTGAATACTGTCTGTGTCCAAACCCTGTAGTTCTGTGTGCTTTCATTCTGTACTATAGAACTTTACAGACCATCCACCACACCACACAGTCCAGAACACACACAGCCTGACCTCAAGGACATCCTTCAGCTGTGTGTGTGTGTGTGTGTGTGTGTGTGTGTGTGTGTGTGTGTGTGTGTGTGTGTGTGTGTGTGTGAGAGAGAGAGAGAGAGAGAGAGAGAGAGAGAGAGAGAGAGAGAGAGAGAGAGAAAGAGTAGATTTGATTTGAGGAGGATATGATGCATTTTGGATGGACCTGTAGGAATATCGGTCATTTCTCAGAGCTTTATATTACTTTGAGCCACATCATGAGACACAAAGAAGAGAGGAAATGAGCCTCCTTTTAAAACACAAAAGTAATAACCAGTGAGCGAAATTTAAATGGGGAGGATTTATTTTATTATCCTTATGACTTTCCCCGAGTTGTGTGGACATTTGGCACTAGAACAACTCAACTAATCATCTGAAAACTGCAGTTTTAGTAGAAATATGTCCTGTTTGGGTGAATTCATTATTGACTTTGTTTAAGCTATTTAAAGTCATTTGAACTGCACAACAATAACTTGAAAGTTGGCATTATTAAAGCTGAGGACTAAATTTTAGCTTAATTCAGTTCTACTTTCTCAAATATCAGATTTGACAAGAATAGTGATCAAGTCCACAGTTATTAAAATTTTTAACGACATATAAGTGTATATTTTATATGGTCTGGTGGAGTTTTC
>BRDA01043712.1:11885-21924 GCA_036984385.1 Crenuchus spilurus
CATATTTAAGTTGACACCACTTCTATGACAACCTTCCCGAGTTTTAACGACTTTTGAGGTGGTCTGATGGACCTGTAGGAATATCGGTCATTTCTCAGAGCTTTATATTACTTTGAGCCACATCATGAGACACAAAGAAGAGAGGAAATGAGCCTCCTTTTAAAACACAAAAGTAATAACCAGTGAGCGAAATTTAAATGGGGAGGATTTATTTTATTATCCTTATGACTTTCCCCGAGTTGTGTGGACATTTGGCACTAGAACAACTCAACTAATCATCTGAAAACTGCAGTTTTAGTAGAAATATGTCCTGTTTGGGTGAATTCATTATTGACTTTGTTTAAGCTATTTAAAGTCATTTGAACTGCACAACAATAACTTGAAAGTTGGCATTATTAAAGCTGAGGACTAAATTTTAGCTTAATTCAGTTCTACTTTCTCAAATATCAGATTTGACAAGAATAGTGATCAAGTCCACAGTTATTAAAATTTTTAACGACATATAAGTGTATATTTTATATGGTCTGGTGGAGTTTTCAGCAATTTTGAGCCCTTCCAACAGTATCTTCACCACAGTTGAATTTATACAGTGTGTTGTGCACATAGTTTCCTTGTGGAAGAAAACACAGTCCATTATGTAGAGCCCATGTTCTCAGAATTCAGAGTCTAGAGTACTAGACTCTCAAAAGGTCAATCAGCTCTGATGTAGCATCAGGTTTCAATGAGACACAGCTCACTCAACCTGGGAAAAGTGCATTATTTCAGTTTTAGGTCAGAGTTTCAGAGCTCTTGAGAGCCTCATCATCTAATATTTCATCTTGCATGAAACTCAAAATGTGATATAATGTCTACAAACTATTTTAAAACAAGCCTACATTTATTATTTTCAGTGTCATGGTGACTGGTCTGCTTCATGAGAAAAGACTTATTTCATGAGCCATAAGCTATTTTTACAGCTGTGAATTTGGTGACTCCAAATACAAGTGTTACTTCACTGTAAAGTTTACTGTAAAGCATTACATCCCCAAATCAGAAAAGATTGGGACAGTATGGAAAACAAATACTCCACTTCTTCTCCAACAGCAATTCAGACCATCACTGTCATAATATCAGAATTTTTACTTTGATACAGATATCAAGAGTAGTATCAGATACTCAGTATCACATCAATAATCTGACTATAAACTAAAAACACTCATCATTGTCTTTAACACCAAATCTTGATTTGATAGAACACAGAGACATGTCTACATTTTTACACTTTAATGATTGTGTGTTATTTTTAAAATGTAATTCATACACAACTCTTACAACATACTGTAACATACAGTAACATACAGTAACATTTGTAATATACAGTAACATACAGTAACATACTGTAATATGTACAAAAAATACAGTAACATACTGTAACAAACAGTAACGTATTGTAATATACAGTAACATAATGTAATATACAGTAAAACACAGTAACATTCTGTAATATACTGTAACATACTGTAACATACAGTAACATACTGTAATATACAGTAAAATACAGTAACATACTGTAACATACTGTAATATACAGCAACATATTGCAACATACTGTAAGATACAGTAACATACTATAATATGCTGTAATATACAGTAAAACACAGTAACATACTATAATATACAGTAACATACAGCAACATACAGTAACATACAGTAAAATACAGTAACATATTGTAAAATACAGTAACATATTGTAATATACTGCAACATACTGCAACATACTGTAATATACAGTAACATACTGTAATATACTGTAATATACAGCAAATCAAATCAAATCAAATTTTTTAATAAAGCGCTTTTTACAAATGATGTCACAAAGCAGCTTTACAGGGTCAGTAATAACAAACACCAAATCATTTCTTCCATATTGTAACATACTGTAACATACAGTAACATAGTATAATATGCTGTAATATACAGTAAAACACAGTAACATTCTGTAATATACTGTAACATACTGTAACATACAGTAGCATACTGTAATATACAGTAAAATACAGTAACATTCTGTAATATACTGTAAAATACTGTAACAAACAGTAACGTAATATACTGTAACATACTGTAACATACAGTAGCATACTGTAATATACAGTAACATTCTGTAATATACTGTAACAATCTGTACCAAACGGTAACATACTGTAATAAACAGTAACGTAATATACTGTAACATACAGCAACATACTGTAACATACTGTAATATACAGTAACATTCTGTAATATACTGTAACATACTGTAATATACAGTAAAATCCAGTAACATTCTGTAATATACTGTAACATACTGTACCAAACAGTAACTTATTGTAATATACAGTAACATACTGTAATATATTGTAACAAACAGTAACATACTGTAATATACAGTAACACACAGCAACATACTGTAACAAACTGCAACAAACAGTAACATACTGTAATATACAGTAACATACAGCAACATACTGTAACAAACTGTAATATACAGTAACACACAGTAACATATTGTAATATGTAACATACTGTAACAACAGTAACATATTGTAATATACAGTAACATACAGCAACATATTGTAACATACTGTAAAATACAGTAACATACTATAATATGCTGTCGCTGAAGCAGCGGCACTGGAGTGACCTCTCCAGGGCACAAGCCTGGGCAAAGTATATGGAGGTCCTGGGTTGCCCAGCACATCCTGATATTGCCAAGTGAGGCTTGGTCCTGGGTCAACATGGGAGGAGCTTAAACTAAACTTGTTCAACTAATCAGCTTTGGTGCCCCACCCTCCTTTCTTCAACCTGAAGGCAGTCATTTTCCCTCCCTTCAGCGCCATTTTTTTTGTTCAGTTTTCTTCCCTCAACATGGCTAAACTCCTGTTTTACTGCATCTCCTGCTGAAGGTGACATTTATTGCTGAAATTTCATGTTTTACATCCTCAACATATAGTACTGGGTTTATTTACACAAGTAAACTTTTACTGTACATAGCTTTAGCTTAGCTAGTCTCATAGCTGTTGCTCTGCTAGTTAAGCTATCTGGCTAACATAATGGAAAATTTGATAATCTAACTTAAATTATTTAGCAATGCCCTTTCAAAATATGAAAATCTTGCTTGCAATAATTACTCCTATTTCTGTCATTTACCTAAAGCAACAAAGTTATAGAAATTTATCTTTTAGCTTGCATACCAGTCATCTAGCTAGCTAGATAGCAATAGTTAAATAGCTAGATAGCATGGTTAGACTTAAGTGGTTCTAAGAAAATAAGATTTAATATTTACTTGAACATATCGTTTTGGATAGCTGTATACAAAGCAGATATTTGTTTTTATTAACAGAATAAATGTTCTGGAACTGATGTTTTAAACTAGGTAGCTAACATTATGCTGCCCCAGTAATATCATAAAGTTGGGTTCTTGGAATATTTTTTTTTTTACTATAGGAGTAAATTTTATGTCAACAGTAAAAGCTTTTTTAACTGATGTTTTACTTTGAATTACATAGTAAGCTAGCTATGTTCCCATGCTGTCCCAGGAACATTATCCAATATTGACCTGGGAACATGATGCAGTTGTGTTGTCCCTGGAATTTCATTATTATTTTTATTTGCTTCAGGAGCAGTATGTCACTGTGGGTGCAGTACAAGGAGGACGCGGTGGCAACAGGGATAGTTTATGTGAGTTTATTCAAGATAAACCAAAACAAACACTGGCAGTAGCACAGAGTGCATAACATTGACACACAAACTCAGAATAACACAGAATGTAGGACAAGAGACACAAACACAAGAAAGGCTTAAATAATGAGAATAATCAAATGGGCAAACGCACACAGGGCTGTGATTTAACACAAGACAGGTGTAACACATTAACCTATGAGGGTGAGGACAACAGGAAGCATGCACAACAGAAGCACATGGTGACTGAGGCAGGAGTGTGACAGGAATATTTTATATTAAAAGTAGAAGAACTGCTGTTTTAGCTTTATTTATACAGTAAGCTGGCTATTTTCTTATGATATCCCAGGAACGTCATCCAGTCTTGACCCAGGGACATCATACAGTTGTGTTGTCCCTGGAATTGGATTATTTTCAACAGTACTTATGTTATGAGTAGTTCCTGAACTTTCACTCTTAATATAAAATATACTGCTCCTGAGGAAACAAATTGATGAAATTCCAAGGAATAATATAAATGTAGGTTCTCTGAACTAAATAAGGTGCTAGTTTGCTTAATGTATGCTTACAGCATTTTGAAGGACACATTAAGCTCTAACATATTACGCAGTTCCAGGAACATCACCCTATGTTGCCCTGGGAACATCATTCAGGTGCATTGCTTGGAAACATGTAGAAGTTTTAATTACACAGTAAGATCAGTTTCTTCTGCTGTCCCAGGATCATCATCCAATCTTGGCATAAGGATTATACCAACTAAATCATATTTTATTAGCAATTAACGCATCCATTATACACCATATAGAAACCAAACATTTGAAGGGTTTTGTTGCAAAGCACAGTGTGGACCATTTTGTGTATTTCCTCATATATATTCGTGTGCTTTGATTTTACACACAGAAAAATTTTCTGGGTTATATTATGAATACTGCCTCTAGTTGAGAACTAAAAATGCATTTCCTATTAGATTATTTTTAAAATCTCTTTCCAAATTTGTTCTAAACAGATATACAGCATTTGTATAAAAAAACTTTCATTCATAAAATGTATCAGTTGAATTAAGAATTTATAGTGTATAAAAATCTATTTATAACATGCCTTGTTTCTCCAAAACAACAAAACACTGATGTACTAGAATGAATTAGTGCATAAATGAATTAATATTTTTTCTCTCTCCACTCAGGAAAAGGTTAATAGAGGACTGGAATACTGTGCTGTGTGAAGAGTAAAGGAAAATGACAATAATTTCATGATTGATGCACATATTGTAAAGAGAGAATCATGTTCATATTGTTTTATTAATTATTCCAGATACATAATGTTCCATATATTAACTAGTACATATAAACGTTCCATATACAGTGGTGCTTGAAAGTTTGTGAACAATATCATTTTCTATATTTCTGCAGAAATTTGACCTAAAATGTTAGCAGATTGTCATAAAAGTTGTAAAAAATAGATAAAGAGAACCAAATCAAACAAATGAGCCAAAGGTTAGACTTGGACATTAATTGAGGAAACTGATCCATGGGGTCTAGTGGATGCCCTAATTAACTTAAAGAACAGGGATAACAAAGTTTACAACACGTTTAAGGACATTTCTGTGGACCCCAGAAAATGAGCAGTTGATGTTCAACAGGCTGAAAAAAAGTTACAAAACCATCTCTAAACAGTTTGTATTTAACCATCAGACAAACTGTACAAAGGGAGGAAATTCAAGATCATTATTACCCTCCACCAAGTGGCTGACCTCATGCCAAGACCAGGACATGTAATAGAAAATGATTCACAAACTTTCAAGCACAACTGTATAACACTGTTCATCTCTCTCTCTCTCTCTCTCTCTCTCTCTCTCTCTCTCTCTCTCTCTCTCTCTCTCTCTCTCTCTCACACACACACACACACACACACAATGTTCTGGGTTCAGGTGTGGGTGGGTGTGAGTGAATGAATGAAGAAGCAAGTTGTGTGAGGGAAAGGTCACCTTGAGATGAGAGCTTATAGTTTTAGGTGACCTCTCCTGTGAGTTTTCCTTGTATGCAGTGGAATTTCTGCCTTAATAAAAGCTCATCAAACCATTTTTCTGGCATTTTCTGATCCTCCTCTGCAATATCATTGTTCATAACATATCAATGTTTGTTAAATATATGAATTACCTCAAATTAATGTCTAGGACACAATCTAACCAATGTTCATCCAATGTGGCCAATGAATTCTTAGTGATGGTGCATCACAAGTCCTGTTTTGATTCATATGTTTGAGAAGTCACATTTTAACAGTACACAGAAAT
This sequence comes from Crenuchus spilurus, assembly GCA_036984385.1. Lineage (NCBI taxonomy): Eukaryota > Metazoa > Chordata > Actinopteri > Characiformes > Crenuchidae > Crenuchus > Crenuchus spilurus. Next base: position 17,875 of record BRDA01043712.1, read on the forward strand.
GCTTTTTAATGTGCACATTTTCTTTCTCCATAGATCAATGGTGTCTGCAAAGAAAAAAGATGACAATGACAATTACTCAAATTAGGTTAAGTGAAATTATAAACTGAAATCAATTTCCTTACAATTTACCAATGCCAAGAAAATTAAACAAAAAATAATTGTAATAAGTGTCATTCGTAGTTTTATTTATTGATCATTCTGAATTCATTAACAAGTTATGAGTAGTACATTTAATATTTACTGTACTATAAAGGTTTAGGTCCATTGCTTAAGTAATGAATATTTGTGTGTGGTTTTGTGTATAAACATTTACCTCAAGTCAATGTCTATGATAACACCATCTAGCCACTGTCCATCCCCTAATGTGGCCAATGAAGCCTCATTTAATGAAGGTGCCTCAAAGGTCCTATTTCATTAAATAAAAACTTGTTAAATAACTCACAATTCAACATAAGTAACATTAAACTCAGTGTAAACAGTAAAGTTTTCAATGTGCACATACCATTGTTCTTCCTCCATAGACATCTTGCATCTGCAAATAGATGAAAGAATTACAGAATTAGTCAATCTAGGTTAAACTAAATCTAAATTCATTAAAAATATTTGCTTAAGTCATCCACAGTTCATAGTAGTGTTGGGGCCTAAATTTTGAGCCTACAAAAGTATGATGTTCCCACTCCAAGACTGATGATCCAGAAACAGCATGGGAAACTAGCTAGCTTACTGTGTAACTGAAGGTAAAAAATGGTTCCAGAATTGTACTTCTACTTTTAATATAAAATATATTGCTTCTGAACTAAAAAAATGATAATGAAATTCCAGGGACGACACAACTGCATCATATTCCCAGGTCAATACTGGATGATGTTCCTGGGACAGCAGAAGAAACTGATCTTACTGTGTAATTAAAACTTCTACGTGTTTCCAAAGAACATACCTGAATGATGTTCCCAGGGCAACATAGGGTGATGTTCCTGGAACTGCGTAATATGTTAGAGCTTAATGTGTCCTTCAAAATGCTGTAAGCATACATTAAGCAAACTAGCAATTTATTTAGTTCAGAGAACCTACATTTTTATTATTCCTTGGAATTTCATCAATTTGTTACCTCAGGAGCAGTATATTTTATATTAAGAGTGAAAGTTCAGGAACTACTCATAACATAAGTAATGTTGAAAATAATCCAATTCCAGGGACAACACAACTGTATGATGTCCCTGGGTCAAGACTGGATGACGTTCCTGGGATATCATAAGAAAATAGCCAGCTTACTGTATAAATAAAGCTAAAACAACAGTTCTTCTACTTTTAATATAAAATATTCCTGTCACACTCCTGCCTCAGTCACCATGTGCTTCTGTTGTGCATGCTTCCTGTTGTCCTCACCCTCATAGGTTAATGTGTTACACCTGTCTTGTGTTAAATCACAGCCCTGTGTGCGTTTGCCCATTTGATTATTCTCATTATTTATTTTCTTGTGTTTCAAGATTATTTTCTTGTGTTTGTGTCTCTTGTCCTACATTCTGTGTTATTCTGAGTTTGTGTGTCAATGTTATGCACTCTGTGCTACTGCCAGTGTTTGTTTTGGTTTATCTTGAATAAACTCACATAAACTATCCCTGTTGCCACCGCGTCCTCCTTGTACTGCACCCACAGTGACATACTGCTCCTGAAGCAAATAAAAATAATAATGAAATTCCAGGGACAACACAACTGCATCATGTTCCCAGGTCAATATTGGATAATGTTCCTGGGACAGCATGGGAACATAGCTAGCTTACTATGTAATTCAAAGTAAAACATCAGTTAAAAAAGCTTTTACTGTTGACATAAAATTTACTCCTATAGTAAAAAAAAAAATATTCCAAGATCACGACTTATGATATTACTGGGGCAGCATAATGTTAGCTACCTAGTTTAAAACATCAGTTCCAGAACATTTATTCTGCTGTTAATAAAAACAAATATCTGCTTCTGTGAATACAGCTATCCTATACAATATGTTCAAGTAAATATTAGACCTTATTTTCTTGGAACCACTTAAGTCTAACCATGCTATCTAGCTATTTAATTATTGCTGTCTAGCTAGCTAGATGACTGGTATGCAAGCTAAAAGATAAATTTCTATAACTTTGTTGCTTTAGGTAAATGACAGAAATAGGAGTAATTATTGCAAGCAAGATTTTCATATTTTGAAAGGGCATTGCTAAATATTTTAAGTTAGATTCTCAGAATTTCCATTATGTTAGCCAGATAGCTTAACTAGCAGAGCAACAGCTATGAGACTAGCTAAGCTAAAGCTATGTACAGTAAAAGTTTACTTGTGTAAATAAACCCAGTACTATATGTTGAGGATGTAAAACATGAAATTTCAGCAATAAATGTCTTACCTTCAGCAGGAGATGCAGTAAAACAGGAGTTTAGCCATGTTGAGGGAAGAAAACTGAACAAAAAAAAATGGCGCTGAAGGGAGGGAAAATGACTGCCTTCAGGTTGAAGAAAGGAGGGCGGGGCAGCAAAGCTGATTGGTTGAACAAGTTTAGTTTAAGCTCCTCCCATGTTGACCCAGGACCAAGCCTCAATTGGCAATATCAGGTCGTGCGGGTTGCCCAGTCTTCAAGACCCCCCTCTCGGCCTCACCAGTGTAGTCCAAAGGAATGCGAAGCAATACATTTGGCACCAGGTTGGCTACAGGAGCTGCTGGAGTCAGTTAGCACTGCACACTGGTACGCCTTTGGGGCTCCACTCCTGATATGAAAGGTTTACTTCCTTACACTTGGCCGTTGAGACCGTCTAGGGTCTCCACCGCCCTCTAGCCATTGTCCGCCTAAAGCAGATCCTCCGCCTAGAAGTCTTGCAGTGTAAGCACCATCCCCTTAGTGGTTTGCTGTCAGGGTTTCCCTTCCCTTAGATGAACTGCCCTCCCAGGCTTACGAGTTTCATTTACCCGAAGCAACTGGTTTTGAGGCGTGAGTGACTCACCTTCGCCCCTTCTCCTGTTAGTAGAAGCAGTTCCGCCGTGAGCAGGCCAGGAGTTGGGTATTGGTTGTCAGAGGCTTTATGAGACGCACGCCATATGGGAGTATTTTGTATTTTGTAGGGAGTTGGGAGCTTATCCCCACTACCACCGCCAGCTGTGACAACCTTGGAACTAATATGCTGTAATATACAGAAAAACACAATAATATTCTGTAATATACTGTAACATACTGTAATATACAGTATAATATAGTAACATTCTGTAATATACTGTAACATACTGTAATAAACAGTAACATATTGTAATATACAGTAACATACTGTAATATACAGTAACATACAGTAACATACTGTAACAAACAGTAACATATTGTAATATAAAGTAACATACTGTAAAATACAGTAACATTTTGTAATATACTGTAACATACTGTAACAAACAGTAACGTATTGTAATATACAGTAACATACAGCAACATACTGTAACAAACTGTAACATACAGTAACATACTGTAATATACTGTAACATACTGTAATATACAGTAAAATACAGTAACATTTGTAATATACTGTAACATACTGTAACAAACAGTAACATATTGTAATATACAGTAACATACTGTAATATACAGAGTCATACAGCAACATACTGTAACATACTGTAATATACAGTAACGTTCTGTAATATACTGTAACATACTGTAACAAACAGTAACATACTGTAATATACTGTAACAAACAGTAACATTCTGTAATATACTGTAACATACTGTAAAATACAGTAACATTCTGTAATATACTGTAACATACTGTACCAAACAGTAATGTATTGTAATATACAGTAACATACAGCAACATATTGTAACATACTGTAACATACAGTAACATACTATAATATGCTGTAATATACAGTAAAAAACTGTAACATTCTGTAATATACTGTAACATACTGTAATATACAGTAAAATACAGTAATATTCTGAAATATACTGTAACATACTGTACCAAACAGTAACATATTGTAATATAGAGTAAAATACTGTAATATACTGTAACAAACAGTAACATACT
>BRDA01043713.1:0-12623 GCA_036984385.1 Crenuchus spilurus
AGAGCAGCAGGTCTGGTGTCAACCTCAGGAAAACCCAACTCGGAGCAGAAGGAATTGACCGCAATAGGTGTAATGGAACTGGTGATCTGTTGTGGTCCGTACACCATGGGTGTAATTTGGAAGTGGGGGTGGGGGACAGTGTTTGTTTTTTCAAAAGACAATTTTGGTTCTTTGCAGATTTTTCCGTACAAAAACAGTGTTACGCTATATTAAAAAGAAACGGGTTGAGCACTAGAACCCAGCAAAAAACAGCCACTCATTTGGAAGCCTATTTCTCTTTAGACCGCTCACAAGCTCATCGATTGGCTCTGCTGTTTTTGCTAGTGTGTGATTGGCCATCCCAGCAGTCACTCCATCAAACAGCCTCTGGACTTGCAAACAAGAGTTTTGTGATTTAGCCCTTAGTCCGTGTTCACCTGACACTGTAAGTTGTTAACATGTTTGACGTTTGTTCTGTCTGTGTCACGTCAGCTAGACATATTTTAATATCAGAGGTTTCATATTAAAATCAATTAACATTAACATTAGAATCTGTGTCTGTGTGTGTGTCTACTAGTGTGTGATAAGCTATCCATTTACATGCCTCTAAGTTTAACTATTGTCAAAATAATTCAGAATTTCAGCTTATTCTTACTCAAAAAAGAGGTATAATTTGATGTAAATGAGGTCTACTGACTATACAGCCCAAACATAAGTGTAAAATTGGTGCTAATGAATTGGAGTGAAGTTAATTATCAAGGTGTAACACGGAATTGGGTGATGATTTTATATTACATGACTTTAACAGTTTATTAATATTTAATAATTAATATTTTATTAATGATTAATATTATTTTATTTTATTATTAATAATAATGATTATAATTATTAGTATATTATTAATAGTGACTAGTGAGTCCTAATAAAATATTATGAATAATAATGTTTAAGTAATGTTTAAAATGTATGTATAATAATTAATATTTATTAATAATTAATTATAATAATTTTATTTATCTTTAAGCCTGTACCACACCGTAACTATAAAAAAGAATCCGTTTGATCAGGGACCCCAGACATGACATTGCTTGGGGCTCCAGAACTTCCAAATCCGCCCCTGAAGATAATGGATGGATAGATACTGTAGCTAACTGCGCACATTCATACTACTCAATAGTAAAGATATGATGCGCTGCAATGCAGAAATGTGAATCATATTGATAGATAATCATATAAAGTGTCAACCATATTGGTAGATGATATCACATGGACTGTGTTATACCATCAAATGCTATTGCAATCTATTAAACATACACCAGAGCATCGTGAGTCACAATCCTATATGCCACACTCTTTTACCTCTTTAGTAGCCTAATAGCATGCAGAGTAGTTTGTTTTGTTTATGCTTCATATATAAAAAAGAGCATTTTTACATTTGACAAAACTAGAATAGTATATATATATATTTTTTTTTTTTTTTTTTTTTTTTTTTACCATTTTAAGCCTCTGCACTAGCCATTTTATTGTAAGGACTAAAGATTATCTTTCAAAATAACTTTCCTTAAACTTCAGAATTCAAATTCATTCACATTTTGTTTATTATGAGAAAATCAAACCGTGAACACAGTATTGTAAAATGAATTGAATAATGAGTGAATTCTTTCTCAGTCTCATAGAAAGTAAAAGGTTAACCCTCTGGAGTCTGAGGGTATTTAAGACACTCTGATGTAGTCTGACATGCCTTGACTTTATTCACAAGTTACACCCATATAAAATTATATTTTTCCAAGGTGTTATACAGACTTTTGTTCAGCAACAATAGAGTCAAAACAGTAAGAGTGTCATAAATCAGTATTTTTATTATATATCTACATATTAATTATAGATAGCTCTATAAATACAATTATAGATCTATATTTTGATTAAATCTGCTCTAAAGTTAGACTTAGATATATTGTGAAAACACACCCTAAACATTTCTAGACAAAACTTTTGAGCTCAGAACTGAATAAACAGAGGTGTTGCTAAATACATTGTTCATTACAGTTTTTAGAAATTGTATGTGGTTTTATTTCTAAAGCTTAACAAATGTGAGGTGACACTCTGTTTTCCTCAGCCACTAAACATATAGTGAATTTTTATAAGTGTGAGGTGAGAGGTATTTTGTTCAGTTTCACCTCAGGTGAGAGGTCTTTGTTGAATCCACATTCAACAGATTCCAGGCCACTGGAACCCACCAATGGAATGTCCAGAATTATCATGCCATTATCATATGAATGACAGAGTGCATCTTTTGGCAGGAAAATATACACAGCTGTCTGAGTCACTCTCACAGATGTTTCTCTGCTTATTTAAGCTCCTCTCACAAGAATCTAAAAATGTATTTCAAATCAAGTTATATATATTTGAGAAGTAGACTTGAAGACATTTAAGGTTTCAGGGGTATGTTTTGTTTTGTTTCTAGGATTAAATCTCAATTATATAAGTGTTTTTGCAGAGCCGACTCCAGAGGGTTTATAAGGTGAATGCTAATGTAGCAGGCATCTGAAATCACCAACAAGCCTTTGATAAAGCCAAGATAAATAAGCATTGACCTAAAAAACACCCATTTTAAAAAGCTATTTCATTTGAAGCCATTAGTAGCAAGTAAATGAGATATCCTCAATGTTTGCTTCCCACAGCATCAACTAGAGGATTTATTAGTCAACTACTCAATTAGTCTATGCAACTCCTGCTAGCCAGTCTATAATTACCAATCTTTGTCAGTCTCTTTATAGACATTTTAAGTGCCACTGTGTTTTTCAGGGCATTTTTTCCAACTATCTTTTTAACAGATACAACAGTTCTCCCATAATCTGGATGGCAGTTAAGTACTTGCATGGGCTGAACTAGAAAAACAGATTTTGGAGGACTTTTACATAACAAATCGTTAGGAAAGGTCAACGGTCTGCTCCTGGCCTCTAATGAAGAGCGATGTGGCGGAGAGTTTGGCAGCAGAGAAAGGCACTGAGCCGGGTGCTGCAGCCAATGCCCTGATGTTGGGTCAGTCTTTTCACACTGGCCACAGTATGATGTGACATAATTCAACTAAGTAACAGGATTACCAGGGAGGACGATTAACACATCGAGTGGCTGCAGGTGTGAAGCTCTGCAGGCTTGTGCCAAGTGTCCAAACACACAACGAGTCAACAGAGGACAATTACAAGACAGGCAAATATGGGAAATAGACACTATTTCCCACAACACAATTCAACTAAATGACACATGAATTTGAAATGTGTCTATTACAGATGGGTGTGATTATCTATTTGCATATTTGGTAAACTGAATAAAGCATGTATAATTTAGAATGAACACAATTATTTATACGTTTTTTAAGACTTTTCTTACTGAGCTCGTGATGTACAACCTCTGAAATGACTTGTTTTTAATCTTTGACAAGATCTGAATGCAGCTTGAGAGGGTAAGAAAAGTGTTACTAACGTATTTTGATGGAAACTACTGGGCTATTTAGGTGACTATTGAGTTTTAGTGTGTATTATTTAGCAGTTCCAGTTGGCCTCCAAACATGTATTGATTTACTACTTGTGGGGTACATGCTATTCCACACTACTCAGTGGGAAAAATACCCACTGCAGCCAAAAAGTTCCAGATTGTAACACATTTGACTAGAAATATAAATAAACTGAGACTCTTCTTGAATTGTAGCCACATTTTCGATAATTCCCACCAGGTTGGACTCAAATGCAGATAGGAGAGAGGCAAAAAAGAACACAGGAAAAAAAAAATCTGTGCAAGGAGTGTTAGTCCTAAACAAACAAATACAGGGAGGTTTATCCAGTGGAGCTTAATCAGTATCTAGGTGATCCTTGCCAAGAACACACAGCTTGAGTGCACCAGGAGATGAGGCTGAACCATTATCCAGGTGCATTGGCACAGAGGGTGTCACAAAAAACACACACATAAAAAATAAAACTACTGATTTATGATTAAAAACTGTGTTAAAAGTAATAAATTGCTAATTACTGAAAATTTTAAATATCCATTCAGACATCATCTCCTGCTACAATCTCTGCAAGCCTGTGCCTGTTTTATCCAGAGAATATGAACACACAAGCAGCTGATATTGCATCTCACACCATACAAAATGAACACATCTATGCAGTTATGCAAGAAATACATTTTAAGCAATGACAAATTGGAGCAGTGTAAGTGTTCCCTTAACAATGGCTGTAACCATAGCACTAGACACTAGTCTCAGAACATCATCCAGTGATTCCTATTATACTTCCCGGTTATAATTCCTCAAATTGTACTTTTTTAATCAGAGTGCGCTCATGTAAGATGGTTTAGTAAACAATTTCATTTATTAACATTTCTGCCTTTCATTACTAAATGTGCATGTTCCAAGTTTAATGATGTCTCTCCTGTTTTTCTGCTATTTAGAATCCACATCCAACCAGCACAATTGATAGGCGGTCCTATACCTAGTTTGCTTGATTAGCTACAGCCTTCATAGACTGAATGTTCATTTCTGAGGCGTAGCACATTCTAGGCTATTGCCCACTGGACAGTGCAGTAACACTGCACTCTTACAAATCTGAACTCAGAATATTTCAATCTCTGTAAGGCTGCTTTGTTATGTTCTTGATTGTCTACTTGAGTCTGGTTCCCATCACAAAGCAGATCCATGAAAGTAGTCAAGATTCTCGGAAGGCTTTGCAGTGGTCACATGACCTCAAACAAAGCTATCATTAACAGCAACACAACAACAAAAATAAGGGAACTTCAAGTTCAGATTTTTTTTTTGCATAAGCATTGTCTACCTGTAGTAACATTTTTATGATGACTGCATTTCCACCCAACAAGAAGGCAAGTCTATTATGTTTGGAGAAGATGGATAGATACAATTAGTCAAATCATGAAAAAGCCAATAAATAGCATGAAGACTTTTTGGAGAATGGCCTAGATCAACATTATGTATACAGCCAAGAGGAGCTGGAATCTACTAGATAATAATAATAATGATAATGATAATGATAATAATAATAATAATAATAATAATAATAATAATAATAATAATAATAATAATGCAACTTCAAATCCCGATCATGATGCTTGCCATCGACAGCCAGAAAAAATTGTCCGTGCTCTCTCCAGGTGGGTCAGATGGCACTCTATCCCCTGTGCTTTCCTCCGAGCACCCTCCTAAAGTCAGTGACATTACAAGTGATAGACAGAATCAATGAATGGGCGGGTTGATTGGCTACCAACACATTGGGGAGAAAATTAGGTAAAAAATTTTTAATAAGTAAAAAATATAATAATAATAATAATAATAATAATAATATGGACTTAAAAAGGAACAGAAAAGGTTGCTCGGCAATGTCAGTGATGACCATAATGCATCTAGTCAGGTCAGATTATCTGAAGATGCATAGTATACATGGAAGTGCATATATATATATATATATATATATATATATATATATATATATATATATATAAATATATATATACCGTATAACAATGTACCTGTTGAACAGTAATGAACTTTTTCATGATATTCTATTTTTATATAGAAAATAAGCAGAAACAATAACACTTTTCTTGCAGGAACGTTCAAATGTTATTTGTTGATAAATGGGGATATTAGAATTACAATAATGGTTAAAATTTTCATCCCGAATGTCTGCATGTATGACGGATCATTTCCTGCTCCTATCTCTGCAAGCCTGTGCCTGTTTTTCCCACACTCTTTTGGGTGTTACATCTGGCACCCTGCACGTCGATCATGCCATGCATGAGGAAGTGTTGGTGACTGCAGCTGCCACCTCGTCCAAATGCTTGTGTGTGTGTGTGTGTGTGTGTGTGTGAGAGAGACAGACAGAGAGAGAGACAGTGTTTGTCTATGATACTCCCAAATCCATGTTTATCCTTCCCTAAAAATCCCCCCACTCGTTTTCTCCCTCCCCCCTTTAGTGCTTTGTAACACAATGCTTTTGGGATATTAATTTGTAACACTGCATTAGTGAGCAATAGAGGGAGGAATGCACTCAGCAATAGTGAACGACAAAAAAACCCTTATGTATTCCTGCCTTTTCCCTTCCAGCTGCCTGTGAAAGCATTATGTGTGTGTGTGTGTGTGTGTGTGTGTGTATGCGTGCATGTGTTTATTCGCCGGGTGGTTTCTGGGATATTTCACGCCACTTTGGCCAGAAAATCGCAACTCAAATAACCTTGCAGAGAAGAAAAGAGCCAGACGAAATAAACACGGCTGCTGCAGCCAGGCTTGCATGAACAGCATTGTCGCCATGTTGGTCTGGGTCGTGCATTTCTTGACATTGTGGTCTGGACCCAGAGAGATGCATACGAAGGAAGGCAGGCCAGCCGCAGCCAAAACACATGGTTAAAGGTCACAGGATTGTGTGACAGAGATACTGAACGTGCGCTTTAGCATTTGGACTACTGTATAGTTCACTACCCATCTCCGTTCTGCAGAAGTGGCTTGCAGTGAGGTTCAGGTTATCTCATGCTACGTGAGCAAATGTCACTGTGTCACACTGACTTGCTCGCTTGACTGAACTTTTCAGGAGATCTTTTTTTATTTATATATTGTCACTGTTGTATGAAAACACATCTCTCAAATGATAACTTTATAACAGCAGCAGAATAAAAATGACCTTAACTTTTAATCCACATTAATGGAACAAACATTTTGCTACAGATGTTTTTGGACTATTGCAGGTTCTTTCCTGTTCATGAGGAAGAAGGAAAAATAAAGCAACATTATACAAATGAATGCAAAAATTCTATCATGTGTTTATGAACATAGAATCATGTCAGCAGCAATAGTGCTCAACTAAGTGGGTCCTCATTAGTTTATCTCCTGGGGATTTTCTTGTAGAGCTTTATTGCAGCTCTACTCATGTTCACCTGAGTCTCATAGGCGCTCTCCGGTCATATGCCAACCTATATTTCATTTATGTTCTGTGTAAATAACAGTAATTATCAGACATGCTCCCGCAGCTCGCCTGTCAGGTTCTAAGAGTTTTTACTGAACTGGGAAAATCTGCTTTGATCCACATTGTACCAGTAAATTGAAACTCATTCAAGATTCACTTTTTCATCTCTAACCAACTCCATTTAGTTTGTTTCTATTTTAGATCATCTTTGTTGATATTCTTTCTTTTATAAAAATTTCCATTATTATTATTATTATTATTATTATTATTATTGTTGTTGTTGTTGTTGTTGTTGTTGTTGTTATTATTATTATTATGGTTGTTGTTGTTATTGTTATTGTTATTATGGTTGTTGTTGTTGTTGTTATTATTATTATTATACTAATACATTTTAATTCTTTGTATTAGATTTTATCCTGCTTTATTTGTCTATTTATTTGTCTTGTTTAATATTTTATTGTATGGTCATATTAGTTTATATATATTGTCATAGATGCCACATGACAAGGTTTATTGCATGTATAAATAAGACAACACACCAGTCAGTTGACTGGTGTTCAAAAAGATATAATAATAGGTTAATGAGTGATAACAATAATAATAAGGGAAGCATCATTATCTGCTAACTTTTTGGAATATTCTAGATTTAGTAGTGAAGTAGTACTGAGAATGGACTTCATACAGTGAGTGCCTCCCAGTGGCGTAACTGTGGTGTCCCATGGGCCACTGATACCAGAAGGGAACAACAGCTCTGGCGAGTGGTACAGAGTCAACAACACATAACAGTGGATCAGTTCAGCTTTAAAATGAACACAGGAGCAATGAAAAAAGTGTCAGGGATCACTACTGAGTAAGCACTCAATGAGGTTATTCCCACTATTAGGTAGGTCATCATAATATTGTGATAAGACTGCATATTTGGCTATTTATTAGTTTCGTCAGATTATTTAAAAATGTAATCACAATCACATTATTACAATGAGCGTATACGATCACAGTGGACACTCAAAACATTAAAATGCTTACACTACTGGTGTATCCTTCAAGGCCTTCAATCATAGGCCAACACATATGTAGGTAATAGGTATCATCTGTTATGAAGACAATGTGTTTTTAATTTTTGCTTTTGATGCACATACACAAAGTTTCCAATTTATTACATCTACTTGCCTTGTATCTATACCATTTTACCAAAAATACCAATAATGGAACACTTCTTAGATTTACAATTACTGACTGTAGGCCATCTGGTGCTGCACAATTTATCAACCCCTCCTCTAGTCCATCCATCAATGAAAAAGGACCACAACAGGAACACTGCCCAGAAAATATATGGTGTAGAATTCTCAGGATGTGCTGGTATGAATGTATAAGGCAAACTGTTACTGCTAGGAGTGTTACAGCCATCAGTATCACTGTTGGGTTGAGAATAATGAAAAATCTCCACATAAATGAAGACCTGTGATCAGGCACTGATCTCCACTGTATGTCTACAGGATAGCTAACACAAATGCCTAATAGAGAAAAATAACTTACACTGTGAACGTATAACATACCCAATTCACAGGAAATCTTTCGTAATGTCACAGAGATAGTATCTCAAATATCACATGAATGTATAAAATAATAATCATAAATAAATGAATGAATGTTAAATGAAGCTTGTTAATAATGAGTGCAGTCTTGAACCCTGCAAACATCTTTTTCACAAAGCGACTTTCTCCAAATCAAACTCAACAGGAAAGAGTCACTAGTAGAGGAAGATCCCTTTGAAGAAGACTGCTAGCTTCATTGTAGCATCATGTTTCCGTGATGCACAGCTCACTTAAGCATTATTTAAGCTATGTTGTCGAAGTTCTATCAATTCTGGGCACACCTCCGATCAAAAATTTCACCTTTCATGGCTATATGAATAAAAAATGTCAAATGAAATCTACCAGCTATTTTCAGAACCTGCCACTAAAGTATGAACTGCTTAAATTAAGAATTTTCATGGCATTTCAAAGTGAAAATTTTATCTGAGATTTTCAGACATTCATTTGTAAAAGGTATGCATGGCCAGTAAAAAGCTGTAAATACACTGAAAACCAAAGAGATATTTTTGGCTCTGTGGCTAATTTCTGTTGTTTAATAATGTGTTTTTTTCAATGATGCTGCATTGATTTGATGTGTAAAGAATGTATCTAACAAAACCAAAACCATTTTGTTTTGTTTGTGGTACAAATTAACATTTTGAATCTGCAAAGACTTGAATAGGATTATAGCTCTCTCATCACTCATATTTTATTGCTACTCTGACTAAACAGATCAATAAGGAGTTCTTACCCCATTCCAAATACACTGTGAATGAACTTCCATGCTTGTTTGGAAAAGTAATTCATTTAAGATGGGACCAAGTTAAAGAACACTGCCAAATTTCCAGGCAAGACTATTGATTATTGATAGGTTTAAACAAGAGGTGAGTGAATTGATGAATATTTTAAAAACTCTACTAAAAAAATCTTATTCCATGCTTTTGGCATATCGTATATATTTATTCCCAAATAAGACTACATCCAAGTCTAGGAAAGTGCATCCCTGGACAACATGCAGCCTCTAAGTCTGGATCTGCAGCTTTGTTAAAATCATGACTTGGGTTTTCATCTGCCATGTGTTGCACCTCAACCACATTAAATATTTAGGACCCACTTGTGCCGCCCAAGAACTCCCCCCGTCGCCGAGCTTCATGAATATAAATTAAAGTCAAATTCAGCGGGAGGATTTCCAGAGTCATCGCCTCTCTCGTGAGGAAAATTCCTAGTGCATCCTCTCTTCTCTCTCGCTTCTATCTCTTGCTCATCTATCTATCCTAATGAAGGGAATAAGCCTTCATTTCCTCATCTCATCACAGCTGTAATGTGACAACTGTGCCAGGGCGAGACCCTTGGAGAGACACGCTTACCTGCCGCCTGAGTGTGTGTGCTAGGCTACATCAATGGGAAGCTGTTCCCCAGTGGGTTTTGCGTTGTGCACCCAGCTAGCGCCGTGCCATCTGCAGGAGGCTTGGCTTCCTCCCTTCTGCTTGACATTACAGTGTGAAGTAAAGGGCCAGGCCAGATGGAAAGCTTTTACAAAGTTCCTTAGCCCAGGTTCACCTGTGCTTGCTTTAGAAATGGTTTGGAGTGACAGAATAATCAAGACAAATTAGTTTGGTACCAGTGTGAATCGCTGGTTCACTTGTTTATGAGTTGATGACTGCTCATGGTCAAAAATAAGGTGTTAAATAACATTTCTGCTACTTTAATTCAAGGTTGTCTAAAATTTGTAGGCATGCTGAATCCTGGTCCTGGAGATCTACCAATCTGGAGAGGTCAGATCCAATACATCTAGCTGTAATACTCATTTACCTTCATTATCTGGATCAGATGTGTTAGATTAAGGTTGGAGCTAAACTCTGCAGGCCGGTTGATGTCCATCACCAGGACTACTACAATAAACTCATGAAAGGTAGAAGTAACATATACTGTGCTACCAGTTACTGTAAAATGCTACAATAAAATAATTAAATTTTTACTACCTGTTTACTGTGACAATCAGCATCACAGACATTAAGCTTTTTAATCAAGTTTGATGCTGTATTAAAGTTTCCAAATATACCATTTCCTCCTTAATTCTTACAGTTCATGAATGGAAACTAAGCTGCAAAAAGAACTAATTTTAACCCTCTGGAATTGACATTCCTGATAGCAAATTAGCAAGGTTCCATAAAATACACTTATATAACTCAATGAGATTTTATCCTAGAAACAAAAGGAAACATAAGCCAGAAACCTTAAAGGGTCTTCTTTTCAAATATATATAGCTTGAATTGAAATATACTTTTAGATATTTGTGAGAGGAGCTTAAATAAGAAGTTTTTCAGAGCGAGTCACTCAGCTGCGCATGTTGTCACGCCAAATCTGTCATTCATAAAATAATGACATGGTATTCCAGACATAGCATTGGTGGATTACCAGCCATGGAATGTGTGGAATGTGAATGTGAACAAGGACCTCTCACCTGAGGTGATCATGAACAAAAGCCCTCTCACCTCTCACCTAACACGTATCTCATAAATATTCAATCTAGGAGCCACTGAATTAGTCAAACACATCAAGTCACATTTGTTAAGCTTTAGAAATAAAACCACATACAATGTCTAAAAACTGTAATGACCAGTGTGTAGCCAACACCTCTGTTTATTCAGTTCTGAGCTCTAAAGTCTTGTTTTTTCCACATTATATCAGCACATCTGAAAACAGTTTTTGGAAAGTCTAAAGTCTAAGTTTAGAGCAGATTTAATCAAAATATAGATTTATGACACTCTTACTGTTTTGACATTGTTGTTGCTGAGTTTGTGCTGAACAAAAGCCTGTTTAACACTTTGGAAAAAAATAATTTTAGATGAGTGCATTTGTACAAACAAACTTACCTCCTCTAGCTGTACTACGAAGGTGACATTGCTGCCCAGGTTGGCTGTAAACTTGTTGTCCCGGGTTGCTAAATGCAAGCCTCGTGGGGGCTGGTTGGGACATTGCTGTTTTCGAGCTGTGTACATATCCTTGACCCCTTTGGTACAGTTGTTGGCTGCCACTTTACGATAGCTGATGAAAAGGAGAACATCACTGTTATTCATCTTATCATGGATCGTGGATTATTTATTTGTCACTGACCATTTAATTTTTAGAAGCCACAGTTAATGACAAGAAGCTTGTTGTAATTTTAGATTGATTATCTCTTGCTTGTAGCTCTTTGAAACAAGCTGAGCAATTCTGTCAAAAAATGCAGATTCCTAACTTGACTGAATGTTTGTGTTTGCAATCACAAGATATGTCTAATTATGAATTTACTATATCAGAACAAAGGAACTCGCAACTTGAAAATGCAGACATAAGCATGTTTATATGTAATGTACATCAAACAAATGTCAATTCATTACATAACTATGAATTAAATTATGTAAATCCAACATGTCTAGTGAAAAGACAACAAAAACAAGTGCATATCTGCAAATACATGACTGTATCAGATGCAAAAGTAATGTACAACTAACAATGCAAATTATGTAATTATGCAAATACTGTTACATGTCGCAATGTACACTATCTAGCTTCTATTGAAAAATATGTACCATAGTATATTTGTAGTTCTTTGTACAAATCGGATTCCAAAAAAGTTGGGACACTAAACAAATTGTGAATAAAAACTGAATGCAATGATGTGGAGATACCAGAATAGTGTTACCCAGCGTAAAATAGTAAAGACTTTTAAGTTATCATCATCAACCGTGCATAACATCATCAAAAGATTCAGAGAATCTGGAACAATCGCTGTGCGTAAGGGTCAAGGCCGTAAAACTCTACTGGATGCTCGTGATCTCCGGGCCCTTAAACGTCACTGCACCTCAAACAGGAATGCCACTGTCAAGGAAATAACAGAATGGGCTCAGGAATACTTCCAGAAAGCATTGTCAGTCAACACAATCCACCGTGCCATCCGCCGTTGCCAGCTGAAACTCTACAGTGCAAAGAGGAAGCCATTTCTAAGCAAGCTCCACAAGCTCAGACGTTTGCACTGGGCCAGGGGTCTTTTAAAATGGAGTCTGGCAAAATGGAAGACTGTTCTGTGGTCAGATGAGTCACGATTTGAAGTTCTTTATGG
>BRDA01043716.1:0-18772 GCA_036984385.1 Crenuchus spilurus
TTATGGGGAAAATGCATCCAGCTAACGAGCAAACCAGCTAACGAGCTCGGCTCCTGCATGGATTAAACTCGTAAGTAGGGTTACCACTGTACTGATCTGCTGTGTGAACTGTGCTGAAGCATATATCACACTATACAGACTACTGTACTCTTTTGTGGATACACACTGTGTAATAGATCACAATCGAATATTGTTATAATACTTTAGACTAAACATTGTGTCTAAATTCATAGTCACTGTGAATTAAACATCTAATTAACTGTTTATTAAACATTTATCACATGAAGTACCCTAGCTAAGGGGCCCTGAGTAGCTCAGCAGGCTAAGACGCTGACACTATGACCAGAGGATCGCAAGTTTGAATCCCGGTCATGCTGTTTGCCATCAACAGCCGGGGCCCAAGAGAGCAAAAATTAGCAGTGCTCTCTCTAGGTGGGTAGATGGCGCTCTCTCTCCCTATTACTTACACATTGCAATGTCCGCTGGCTCAGACATCTACTGATTGGTCGAATTGGAGCTGGGAACCCTGTGTGCCTTCCGAGCGCGTTGGCTCCCCAGTGATGGTGTATCAGCTGTAGTTTGAAATGAAGCGGTGGCATCACACACAACGGAAGAGGCTGGTGCTTGCCTGCACCCTATTAGAGTCAGGGACATTGCAAAGTGATGGGGAGAGGCCTAACGGAGGGGATGGGCTAATTGGCTGCTACTACTACACTGGGAAGGGGATAAAAATGGGCAAAAACCTAGAAATAAATTAATAATAATAAAAAAGTACCCTAGCTATCAGCTTAATGCTTAGATATCCATTGTTATCCATTGTTTAATTCACACAATTACACAGTTGTGTACTTATGTAATTATGTTTACATCCAATGTACATGTTGTATGCACATTGAGTTTTGAGTTTGCACTTCTTTTCATTTGTGCTGACTAGAGGTGTAAGAAAATATCGATACAATTGAAAATCACAATATAATTTTTGTGATGCAGTATGGATTCTCAGCAACATAGTATTGATTTTCATTAACAGTTTACATCCAATGACTGGTGGGAGAAAATTGTGTTCATTTTTGAGTTGTGCTGAAACATCCCATCCCTAGACAGCAGTACTGTAAACAACCTGTCACTGGGCTTTTCCCATGGGAGTCATAATGGCGGGCAACGTCATCCAGTTTCATCAATTTCAAAACCAGCTCCCAAAGTTTTTTGAAAGTGAAAGTAAAGTTGGTGTGCTAACCCTGGGTTATCTATATTTGCCAAGTGACACCCCTCTCCCACAATTAAGTGGAGTACTGTACAGTGTTAGCATTAACATAATATTTATTATTAATTATTAATAATTAATATTATGTAAATACTAATTAATTATTATGTCTTAATATATATTATTAAGTTTTTGTTTAACAATTTGTCAACTTGTTTTTAGTTTTGTCGCAATTTAATATCAGTTATGTGTGTACATATATTTGTTAGGCGACACCCTCACCTCCCCCAAATTAACACTTGGAACAGTTGCAGTTGAAACAGCTATCAACAAAATGGATGGATACAATCACAGGAATCATGAAGGAAGCATTAAGAAGTGTCCTGGAAAAATACTATTCTTATTGTAACAAAGAGTCACAACTTTATATTTGTACCTTTTTGGCATTCCTGTCACCTATTCAAGCATTCATTAAGCATTCAAATACTGTTTGTATTAAGACACAACAAACTGGCGTGGTTTCGGAATTTTCATTTGAACCAGATTAGCTATGAAGACTTCAAAGTGAGTGAGCTGTTTCATAAGCCACCCGTGGGAAATCCAAGTTCGAATGAATCAAAATGCATTGACAGAGCGGCGAGCTCACAGAGAGACGGGACTATGGGGTGGACCCGGTTTAAAATACGTTAGCTGGGGACACATTTCTTTGAAATCTCAATAGTTATTGCATTTTAAGTCTAACATCTGCGCTGAACATTAAGTGACAATGTATGCGTGCATTTAAGGAGAGTGTGAATTGTTTCTCAGTAGAATTGCCACAGCTGTTTCAATGTCTAGCACATGCTGCTTGGTTGAAGGTGGTTATTGATGTATTGTTGAGAAAAATTTGCTTCCAAAAATGTGTCATTCGATGCATGCATTATTAACATATTGTTTTCTCTCTAAGCACTGAAAAACAGTTATTCCGATTTTTTCTTCAGCGTTTTCCCAACTTAGATCAACATAATTGGGAAATAGCGGAGATGCCACAATTTTGAATACTTTGGAATTGAAATGTTTAATACAGAGTTAAACTTTTGATTGATTTCCACAGCACAAATCATTTTGATCATACAAGCTTATAAAAACATTCAAAGATTCTAGAACTGACATGGTCTTCAACAATGGACTGACTGAGTGTTTTGAATGTTGTGGCTCTTTACTTGGCCACCACAATATTTAATCCCACCATTTAAGCTTTAAAACCAGTTTTAAAAACATCCCAAGGCTCTTTAGGAATAGTATATTGATTAAACAAATTTACGCTGTTTTGGCTTTTAGTCAAAGTGTAGCCATAAACAATACGTTTGGTGTCTGAAATTTGCTTCATTTTTTTTTCTGTTCTGGAGCTTCAATGCCAATGTAGAAAGTAATGGAAGCTATGCTAATTAGCACTGTGCAAAATACACACCTAAATCATTTGTCACAAACTGTTGAGTCATTTTATGTGGACTTGCTTATGTGGTTTCTGACACCAGTACTTATTATTATCTATAAAAAAGCCAAATAAATCTGCATGCAGTTCCAGCTATTATAGCTGCTAGCTGCTAGTAATAATTTTTACTACTAAACATTAAACACATTTGTCAATTTTTATCAATGAAAATGTAAATATAGTACCAGGAATCACATAATAAAACATTAGCTTACTTAACAATACTTAAGTGTGTATATGATTTAAACTTGCTATTTAAATGGAAATAATTAGCATACATTAGCTACATTAGCTACATTAGCACCAGTGCAAAATAAAGAAGCTAGAAGCAATGTAGGACAAAAAGACATACTTGGCATACTTGGAAATAGTGTAAATTTGATATTAAAACCTATTACTTTCAACCTTCAGCCTCAACAGCATGTTTGCATTTGGAGAAAATAGTTTAAAGCTAAAGAGCTTCAGATGTCCAATAAACAAATCAGATCAACACAATGTAATAGAATGTAGTCAGTTTCTTTTCACTTTTTGTGATGAATCAGAATGTTGTACAGTCAGGGTCATCTCTAATGTTGACCATGTACTCTACAATGTACAGACATCAGTTCACTCTTCCGCTGATGAGAGAACCTGAATAGGATTGACAGAGATTTAATAAAATGGATGCCCGCACCATGATGAATTCAAACTCCCCGAGATGGAATGCAATTTTTCCAATGTAATCTAATAGGATGTGGTCTGGATAGCAAAGTGGGCCTTGAGTTTGCTCTGGGGAAAGAGGGGGTGGGGTTGGGGGGTACAAGGCCATTACTGCAAAGCCTGCACTATCTCAATGGAGTTGTTTTGAATCGTAAGCAGCATCTTACTTGGAGGCCTCAGCGCTGTCACTAAGGAGACAGCAGGGAGGGACAGGGCGCCCAATGAAAACACAGCTGATGTGTGTGTGAGTGTGTGTGTGTCAGATAGGGAGGAAAAGAGATGAGAGAATGTGCCTGTGGATGTGTGTGTATGTGTGTAAAAGCAGCAGATGTGCAGTTACGATCTTATTATTTTCAGGGTTATGGCTCGCTCTCACTCTCTCTCTCTCTCTCTCTCTCTCTCTCTCTCTCTCTCTCTCTAACCTGGAGACAAAGAACAGTTAATGCTGCACTGTAGGCTACACTTGACAACATCAAAATCATTTCCATACAGAAACACCTTTACACTACATCACATTAGATGAACTTTATTGTCATAGTGGAATTTCTTTAGACATTTCCTTATATGTATTTAATGAATAGTCCATAAGAAACACATTATAAACATCTAAAATGTTAAATACTTCACAGTTTGCTGCTGTAGCCTAAAGCTTAAAGAAACGAGCTTGCCAGTTTGATTGCCTGAACCAATATGACCTTCATTATACATAACATGACATTATCAAGCCTGCTGTTGTTTTACTGTTGATCAGTATGACTTGTAGCTCATACAAATCAGAAATCTAGACTCTCAATGTGTTAAATATTTCATTTGGAGTTTGAATAACATGCTATTCAAACATTATCAACATTAAAACACAAAGGCTTGAAATATGTCACTTTACATTTAACGAATATAGTTTTTACCTATAGTTTTTACACAACGAATATATAATTACCATTTTCACAATACTCAAATTTTTGGATGTGCACTAGTACTGTACAAATTCCTTTGAGCATTTGAGGAAAGAGAAAAGCAATAAAACTAGAGGTGTAAAAAGGCATTGATTTATATAGATTATAATATTATTGCTTATAATATATAAATATATACGGTAGTTATATTCAGCAATGTATTTAAATTTGACACCAAAGCTATTAAAAATGTCTGCTTTACTGTTTTGATTGTATTCACTTTCCTCTAGTCACATTTGTGTATCTGATGCATTTTTCCCTTTAAAATGTAATTTTATAAATGTAAAGAGTTAAAGAGTTTGATCGGTGTATATATCCAAAGTAACTTTGTCAACTAATGTCTAAAACAATATTTTATTTCAGTTAATTGGTCCATTGAGCACTACCATAGTTTGGCGCCCTGTCCTGGCTACAGTTACATTAGTGCCCACAGTGAAGGGGTAGGGGGACTCACTATGACACTGACCAGGATTAAGCGGTTAGGAAGATGGATAGATGGTCCATGGAATGTAAAATTTCCAGACAATGTAAAGTCTGACTGGCATTTTTTTTAAAAAGTGAAAAACTATCTGTTCCAACAACAGTAAGTATGTACGATGACCAGCCATTTCATTAAGACCACCTTGTTGTATCTACACTCATTATCCATTTTATCAGCTCCACTGTCCATACAGGTGCACTTTGTAGTTCTACAATTACAGTCTGTAGTCCATCTGTTTCTCTGTATCAGTGTTAATGTTGACAGGTGATTTTGATTTAGTTTAATCTTAGTCTTCTGACTAAAATGTATATTAGTTTTAGTCCAATTTTAGTCATGTGTTTATTGTTAGTTTTAGTCTAGTTTTTGTTGATGAAAACTGAAAACATTTTAGTCTAGTTTTAGTCAATTAAATGTTTAAAATATTTAATCTAATTTTAGTTGTATTTTTTAGTTTTACTATTTTAAATTAGAGCTATTTTAGACTGCTTACTGTTATTTTAATAAAACAATAGTCTTTAATTTTTGTTACATTTAATAACAGTGACATCAGATTTTGTGGAAGAAAGTTGGCCCATTTTTATTTTTCTAAAACACGTTTATTTAACTTTTACATGACAAAATGTAGTGTGTGAATGCAATTTGGTATCAACGTGACTAAACACACACATTAACAGCAATCCCTTCACAGCCTCTTAAAAGCCAGAAATTATTTATATCTGCGTAAATATCCAGTATAACAAACAACAGACACACGAGAGAAGTCAGCCCTCTGAGCTTTCTGTCACAAACAATAAAGGATAGATTAAGAGGGAAAGAGTTGGTTTCTCCGATGTGCTTTCCTTTCTTTAACTTGTTCCTGTTGACTAACATTAACTTGCACTTAATGTGGACTACCACGGCTTACATGCCGTTCCTCTTCGTTTCGTTATATGACTGTATTTAAAATGAAACGGAGGCTGTATGTGTGTCTTATGGCTCCAGTTAGACGTGTTTGTGATCTATTTAATCTAAACACCTAAAATAATGATAACAGATTGCACATTTCCCCTTTATATACACTGAAATACTCAAAAATGAAACATGAAACATATCAGATATACATATTCATCACGTTAGCGAACTAACTACATTAGCTTACCTTTTTGTAAAGCTTGTGGTGGTGAGAACTGAGGACCTCTTGAGGTTAGTAGTGCTTTTCCCAGTTATTTTAAATCCACAAACTTTGCTTTGTTTTGTTTTGTGTGGCAGTGAAAGTGAAATTACTCCATAAATCACTTCTTCTTTTCTGTCCAATCTGCGGCTGTGATGTCAGCACATTGTGTTGTTAAACTTCACCAGTGTGACGGGAACTTTTTTAACATTTTAAAAAGCGGATTGCTGGAAAAAAACATTATTTTTGTCCTTCTGTGACATTTTCGTTTCGTTTTTATTCGTCGACGAAAAGTCTAATACTTTTAGTCATAGTTTTCGTTTTAAAATATTAGCTTTTATTTAGTTCTCGTCTCATTTTCGTCGTGAAAAAATGGTCGTCAACGAATATTTTTCGTCGTAATTATCGTTAACGAAATTAACACTGCTCTGTATTACATTGTTAACCTCCTTTCACCCTGTTCTTCAATGATGAGGACCCCCATAGAGCAGGTATAACACTGTGTCCACTCACTGTCATATATGTTAGATACACTTACCTTGCTGGTGCACCTTGTAGATGTAAAGTCAGCGTATATAGTCTAAAGTATACAGAAAAATAGATGGACTAGTGTCTGTAATTGTAGAACTACAAAGTGCATCTGTATGCTCAGATACAGCAGTGCCTAAAAGAGCCACAAAATGCAATAATGCTACTTTACTCTGATGTTTCTCAATCAAACCATGCTGAAATCTAAGACCTCATGATACATTTAATTGTTTATCAAAAAAATCATGATCAAATCAAATTGAGACATCAAAGTTTTACACCCCTTTTTAAAACCATACTTATAGATGTTTTAATAGAGCAGTGTATTCACCTGCACCCAAACATCAGCTCTGTTGTTGTCCATACAAACCCACACACACACAAAATCTGATCTCGACACCTTGTCTCATTATTTGCAGCTTGGGCCTTTTCTTTCACCAGGCAGACAAAAATAACCCCCATCAGTGTTCAGACACTGTAGACATGTTAACAGTACACTGAAAGGAAGCCCTCTGAGGGATAGTGAACACATTATAATCCCATATGGACATCTGGAGCCCTCCATTTCTCCTTCCATATGGATTATAGCCATGATGCTTTGTTGCTCCTTGCATAAGGATTAACGGATTGTGCTGCTTTGTTGTTTTGGTTGTGGCACCCTGCACCGTACTGCTGTTGTCTTGTTTATGAAGACTTTTTTTGAGCTGTTGCTGTTTTTACTTATTTTTACCGATTTCCCCCTTCTCCACTAAATCCTGTTTAATATGGATTATGTTCTGTGAGTGCTTTGGGATTACTGGACTTAGAAGACACCATGATAATGTGCTAGTTTCAAAATGAGGATGTTTTTGGTCGGTTAGTTGCTAATCTGGGTCTCAAATGTAGATATCAAGAATGTTATTTATACTGAAACTAAATCAATTATGGTTGTGAGTAGTACATGTGGCTACAAAAGAAGGAGACTTTTATACAATGTGAAGCATACATGAAGAAAAAGAACATTGAATGACTCACAGTATTAGCGCTATGCTAACAATGTTAACAGTACTGACAGTTAACTGTTTATAAAAAGGTGTTAACATACTTGACTGTTTTTTGTGATCAGTAGCTAACATAGTGGGACTCATTGCACCTATGTAGTTTAAGTGATTAGAAACAAAATTGATTATTTCATTGTGGTACTGTACATTGTACATTGTGGCAATGGTAATTTTGAAATAAATTACCAGTATTTATCTGAGCTCCTTTTTACACTTTTTAAAAATTTACTTCACTATAATGTAAGTATTACTATAAAAATGTGCCATGGTAAAGCTATCATGGTAGAGCCATGATTTTTTGGATGCTACCATGATAACATGAAGGTCTAGTAGAATGTAGTATCAGTGTAAAGAGAATGATACTACAATGGCAACACTACAATAACACAACCATTTCTACTGGGTTATATCAACATTGGATGCCATGACGATACCACATGAAAAGATTCAGAAAATGGTGAACAATTAAAGAACAAAATATGTGATACAGGCATTTCCCTACAGAGTATAATACAATAACTAAGCAAGTATCATGGTGTAAAATCACAATTCTGGAAATATTGTTTGCATTAAAAGTGTATAATAATATAATTATATTTTATATAGTACAGTCAAATATCATGGTGTACTGGAACATACCACTGTAATACAATAATAAAACCATTTTTGTAAAGCTTACACAATATAATAAGGCATTATTTAACCCTCTGCTTAAAGGGTTAAATAATGCTGAGCCCTCTGCTGAGCTTAAACAAGCAGAAACATGTCTATGAGAGCAAGTCAGACAGCTGTGCATATTTTCCCACCAAAAGACAGGCTCTGTCATTCATATGATAATCACATTGTAATTCCGGACATTCCATTGGTGGCCTGGAATCTGTGGCATGTGAATTGAACAAAGACTTCTCACCTGATTTTTAACATCTATCTCATAAATATTCAATGTAATGTTAGTCAGGAAAACAGAGTGTCACCTCACATTAGTGTCGCCTCACATTAAGCTTTAGAAATAAAACCACATAATATCAGCACATCTGAAAACAGGTTTTTGGAAAGTCTAAGTTTAGAGCAAATTTAATAAAAAATGACACTCTTACTGTTTTGACACTGTTGTTGCTGAGTTTGTGCTGAACAAAAGTCTGTGTAACATTTTGGACAAAAACATTTAGATGGGTGTCATTTGAAAAAAAAAAAAAAAAAAAAAAAAAAAAAAAAAAAAAAAAAATGTTGAGCAGATTGTTAAAAATATTTAGATTTCAGAAGATTAAAATTATTTTATTCAAGATTAAAATTCTTTTATTCAAACTAGGTAATATGTAGCAAACCTCTCCATCTGTATGACTATTTGTGTAACATCATTACTTTGCTCATCACAATTGTCAAATTAAGTAACAATTAAAAATTGAAGCAGCAATTAAAAATAGGCAAGTTTAGGGATTTGGTGACCTCTTTGGTGGGGATATGTAATTGCAATACAAGAGCAGAAGATTCCTGTGCTGCAATCCACCAAGCAGATTCATCTGATCATTGCAAGCAACAAATGTTCATTCTCAGAGTTATGTGATACGATTAATAAATTAGATTTTTGTTAGAAATTAGAAATTAGAAATTTGTGTTGGTTACTGAGGCTAATTCTTGGAATTACTTGGTATCAGACCAAAATAAAAAATAGTGACATTGCCCATCCCTACTGTCCATATAAGAAGAGAATTGCAGGCTGTATTGTTGAGAACAAGAAAAACTCATTATGAACTTGTGACATTAGAGCCTCTTACACAAGATCTTATAGTTATTGTCAGAGTTGCTTTCATTCTTTAGTTATCCATGATGAAGTAAATTTATGATCTGTCATGATTACATACATTCTGACTGGCACTACTCAAACTTTAATTTGTAGGTGAAAAGTCGTCTTCATGTTCCATATAAATATCATTTGCAACCAGAGCTTCTTTCTGAATCTGTGACATAAAGACACATGACATGGTCCAAAAAACACCATAAAATCTGAACCTACTCCTTTGACTTTTGCATGAATTAATTTAAACCAGACTCAAAATAATTAAGTTTATGTATATATCATATTCCCCAAAAATGACTTTTAATATCAAAATTTCACAGCAAATTTGCTTAGCTAGCTAATACTATTAAGCAAGTTATTGTTATTGAGGTATTGAGCATTCTGTCACATGATGCTAATGTGTATATCTCGGTAATTTAGTGAAATTACACAAGCATGTCATCCAACACAAATCAGCCAGTTAAATCTCACAACTAATAAAACTCAAATAGTACGTTCATGTAATGTTGCATGCATTGGCAGTTGAATATGACATTAGATTATTTAAATATATCGAGGGTCAAAAAGGCTAGTTGTAATGATTGTGGTTATGTTTTGTGTTAGACAGAATCAGTTGGTCAACTACTTGAGCTCCAACATTACAACACTGCATGGAGTAGTAACTGAATGTGCTATTAGATGAGATAAACATATAGAGGGCCAAAAAGGCAAGTTGTAATGATTGTGGTTGTATTTTTTGTGCAAATGGGACTGAGCTGACAGTGATGTTTGTGTCTTCATGCTTTCATACTCTGAGGCCTTGTCAGACTGAGTGTACAGCCAGGCAAGTCGTCATTGTTTTTGAAATGCCATGTCGAGTGTGATCAACTCCCTGAACATAGCCTGCACTGTTAATGCTGACACCCTTAAACAAAGGACTAGCTCAGGGCTGAGAGAGATATATTACCTCTGTGTGTGTGTGTGTAGGTACTTACACAACATTATATTTTGTGCGTGTGAGCATATATGTGCATTTAAATATGTCTAGCAGCATGGATAAATGTGCATATATAATGGCATAAGGACCCAGTTGTTGTCTTTACAGGGCCCCTCATATAGTTTAGTTACTGACCTGGATGTATTGCCATGCCTAAGATCTAGTTGCTTCACTCAGCAGTTAAATTGAAATGACGCCACACAGACAACCTTGATATCTGAATCTTGCGAGGCTACAGCTTGTGCAAAATGCTGCTGCACGACTCTTAACATGTACAAAAATGCGAGAGCACATCACTCCAATTTTAAAGTCACTGCATTGGCTTCCGGTTCACCTACGCATTCAGTTTAAAATCCTTTTAATTGTTTTTAAATCTCTTCATGGTCTTGCCCCCCCAGTATCTGTCTGACCCACTACAACCCTATAACCCGACTCATTCGCTCAGGTCTACAGATCAGTGCCTTCTTGCGGTTCCGAGGACAGTGAGAAAATGCAGAGGTGATCGTTTTTTTTTGGTAGCAGGACCTAAATTGTGGAATGACCTTCCCTTGCACATTAGGCAGATTGAGTCTTTCCCTGTTTTTAAGTCTCGTTTAAAAACAATTTTTTTTCTCATTGGCTTTTAATTCAGTTTAATAAATTTTTATTGTTTTAATTCTTTTTAATTGTTATTTATGTTTTTATTTGTTTAATCTATGTTTGTCCTATTCTTTTAGTATGTGTACAGCACTTTGGTTAACACTTGTTGTTGGTTTAAAGTGCTATATAAATAAAGTGGATTGGATTTGATTGGATATCTATTTATTGTTGTCTTAAATATGGTTCACACTACAGGATTTAGTCTACCCCATACATTTCATCACTTTTTATGGGCTTGATTGTTGTTAGTCTTAAAAGTACCCTTACTACCCAATCTGCCCTGAATTGAATAGGTTGAATGTTCTAAGAACCAAATTTGTAACATTTGTAGCATTCAGACAACGTTCTACTAACCAAAAATTGTTAGCTAGGCACTCACTGACAACTCTATTAGACACATCTACCTCGTTGCTCCACCTTGTAGATGTAAAATTGAAGACAGTAGCTCCACAGTATGTGTTGGTCTTCATCAATGAGTACAGGATGCTGCTGGCTGGATAGTACCAACGTACAAACACAACACACACTAACACACCACCACCACATCAGTGTCACTGCAGTGCTGACAATGATCCAGCCAAATAATCTGCTTTGTTGTGGCCCTGTGAGGGTCATGACCATTGAAGAACAGGGTGAACAAATTATACAGAGAAACAGATGAACTACAGTCTGTAGTTGTACAACTACAAGTGCACCTATATGGTCAATGTAGCTGATGAAATGGACAATGTCTGTAAATACAAGGAGGTGGTTTTAATGAAGTGACTGGTTGGTGTAGACAATACATATTTTGTTCACCAACCACAAATAAAAAATGTGGTGAACTCAAAAAGACTTGTATAAAAATTTTAATTATAATTATAAGTTGAATTGACTTACATAATATTGCTGTTGCATCTGCATGACTGGATAATGCATTTGGAAAGATTTGAGCCTTTTTATTATGTATTTTACATTGTAGACCTAAATAACAAATGTAAAATATTTATGGTGTTTGTGTGTGTGTGTGTGTGTGGGAGATTAGTGTTCTGAAAGTGCTGATGAGGACACACATCGACAGTTCATCAAAAGCAGGCTTTTGGAATCACACCCAGGAGATGAGATTTGAGTCATAAATTAGCCATGAAGGACCCAAAGAGATTCACTGTGCCCAGAGTGCGGCTGCTCACCCTCCACTTTATTACACTCTGAAGAACATGAAAGCCCTTTTAATGCAACTTTACTATCCAGACATAAGTGCACACTCACCCATTACAATACCAGCACAGTGAACTGACACCACATTACAGCTTATAACACTTGTTCACAGTTTGTGGGATTGTGGACTTTTAGAAAGCAACACGTTCCTTACTAGTTTCAGGCTTAAACATATCACATAAGTCACATATTCACAGAAATCAACCAGCATACTGTTAACTATTCCAGTGCTTCAGAAGTGTAGAAACATGTTCATGATATGAAATTTGTATTAATTTTTCCTTTTTTATTTTATCCAATCCCCCCCAAAGAATAGTAATCATCAACCCACCCATTTGCTGGGACTCTCCCAGTCATTTGCAACGTTCCTGACTCTAGGAGGGTGAAGACTAGCACATCCCTCCTCTGATGCATGTGAAGTCAACCACCACGTCTTTTCTAACTGCTGTTTATACATCATCGCTTAGCAGACAACACCAAATAGCATGACCAGGATTCGTCCTCATGATCCTCTGATAATAGTGTCAGTGCTTTAGGGTATTTTCATATATATAAGGTTGTTACCTTGTATATATTTGGTCTGGATAGTTTTGTTGTCATTGCATATTTGTGAGCATACCAAAAACCTTTGGATGATATGCCTACGTCCTGTCGTCATCACTTATTTGGGGGGCATCTTCCTACACTTGACATTGATTGGTTTGTAGAAGGACATACATCCAACGTTGGCATCTCTTTACCTTAAGGTGGCATTGCTCTGCCATCCTGCCGTATCTTTTCTCTCTCATTCTCTCCGAAAATAAGGTGAATGTTTCAGCATGTTTGTGCGTTTTTTCAAGCTGACTTTTCACGTGTTCATTGGATAAAATGTCAATGAAACATTTGATCTTCTCCTCACTCTATGTGCTACGACGGCTCATTTCTGCTGCTTTTCTGGCTATTTTTCTTCTTCTTCATCTGTTGTTGTTGAGTGGATGAGGAACGCCTGCCTCAACTTCCTGTATTTGGTCCAAAAGTCCAAATCTTATAGAAAAGTGTTTTCACACTGCACACGGACCAGACCATGGTTCTGCAGATCCAGACTGAGATCACTTTTTTTGGTCAGACCCAATTTTCCTCATGTGGTCCAGATCGTGGTTCGCAGCCCCTTTCGCAGATCAAACTGAAAAGTTCTAAAGTTTGGACCAAACAATCTGGTGTGAAAACACCCTTATTCCACTGCATCTCTAGAAGCAGACATAGCATAAAACCTTGCTACATTGAGGTATATCAGGGGTATCATTAGGGTTGTAACACTAACCTTGAATGTTTTTTGAAAGTGAAAGTAAATGTACTGCCAGTCAAGCTATCCTACTGTCTATTCAAGTCAGAGCTGTTGCTAAGACATCTAAATGCTATTCAGTTGAGCAAATGAAAAGAAGAAAATGAAACTAAATCGAAGTTGATCAATGTTATTGCTCACAGAGGAAATTGACAACCATATTTTACCCATCCATGCAGTGAAACACACACACACACCAGGGTCCAGTGAGCACACTTCCCCAGAGTGATGGGCAGCCTTATCAATGGTGCGTGGTTGGGTTTTAGGTGCTTTGCTAAAGGACACTTCAGTCATGTCATGTCAGTTATGGGGATCAAATTGGGAACTTTCCAATCACAAGGCTGGTTCCCTAACCTCAACCTTGGCTGCCATTTTTGTTGGCTCAAGGCTCACCCCTGAACTGAGATCATATCTTTTCTAGCTGACATAGTGTCACCCCTCATGTACACTAAAATGAAAAACATTTGACCGTTTCAGAGGTACAAGCTTTTCTTTTGTAGTGATGATGTGCTTTTTAGAAGAAAGAAAGCTTTGTTGAAAACATCTTAAACCTTTCAACGAGACTCAAAATGAATGTTCATTTTGAAACTGGGCTCAATCGTGTCAATAATTGCTAAAGGGTGTAAAGTAGGTTATTCTGATGCCAGAGCCTCCACCAGTGATTGACATGTAGATGAGCTCTCATTAGAAAGCTGTTAAAATGACTGTGGCAGATCAATATTTAATCACGGCTACTTTCTCGCCGCCGAGCATTCTCGTTTGTGATGTGTCTGAATGAAAACCTCAATCAATCATCCATGCCTGTTTCTACAAGCCAAGAGTCTGATCCTTTGTTTAAGCACACCACCCTTAAGATGTGATATTAGTAATCAGATATAAAAGCTCGTATTTTATGATGAAAATATCAGAAATAAATCACAAATAAATCATGAAACTTGGGTGGATAGTGTAATTAAAATATGAAAAGGCAAAGACACTGTAGCTAAAAGTCTGGAGAATGTGTATTTCTTTTTGCAACTTGGCAAAGACATCTCATTTAAAAGAAACAAGACTTACTTCTCAATTTTTTTGTGGTGTCTCTTTTGATTTGTACTTGCATGTCTACAATGTAAAACAATGTCAGCTGTGAAAAATCGAGCCTCCAAGCATGTGTGCCCAGGCTTTTGACAAGTAGTGTACACTTATGCTAATATATTTGACTATGCCATGCTGTTTTGAGTACACAGTGACTGAAGGAAGAAGGTATGAGAGAGTGAATGAAGACTGTAATAAATCAGGAATCATAAATAGTCCTCTGTGAAGGAGCTGGAGCAACCTTGAAAGCATTGATCCGTGAATCCATTCATTTTACAACATGGCAAATCAATTTTCAAACCAATGATATGAAGATTGGTATTGATTGGCGAGTGTGTTGGCAGACATGAGGGGAAACTGTGAGAGTGCTGTGTGTGTGTGTGTGTGATTTGTTGGACATGTTGACCTGTGCTAATGTGAATTATTGCATCTAAAAATACAGAGATGATGGCATACTTTACAAAACGGAAAGTAAGAGTTTGAGTTCAACAGTTGACCTCACTACAGTTCCTCTATACTATACATTAAAAGTAAGGGCATATATCATGTGTTTTATATTGTTTCCTAAAGGTCCTCTTATGACATTTGGATGGTTTCAAGTACCATTTTTTTTTCATGAATTGGGTTGTTGTTGCTGTGTTATATCTAAGTGACCTTCTGAGGCTACGTTCAGACAGAAGGCAAATCAGATTTGTTGATCCGCTGAGATGACTGTTCACACTGTTATTAACAAGATATCCAGACATCCAGACATCACAAGCGTATTTGCTTGGGTTGCTGTACTAATGAGCTAAGCGTCAGTATCTGCAGCCACCATGGTGACATGGCTTCAAGATTCACTTTTTTTTGCCAATGTGATTACCCATTTGAGTAGTGAAACACACACACTAGTGAACGCACTAGGCTGTGAGAATTTGTGCCCTTATCCACCGGTGCCTGGGGAGCAGTTAGGGGGTTAGGTGCCGTGCTCAAGGGCACTTCAGTCAAGGGATCGAACCGGCAACCTTCCGGTCACAAGACCAGATCCTTACAACTAGGCTATGGCTGCCCCCTAAGGTTGCCAGGTTTGAGATTTTGTTGTCTTAAATGTTGTCTTAAAAAACAACACAGTAAAAAAAGTTGGAGGTGCCTTAGGTTGACATTCTAATAGAAATTCATTGGATGGATTTGAAAATATAGATAAATTCAGAGTAAAAGAAAATGTAATATGTTTTAATTACACAAAAAAAGCTTATAATTATGTAGACATCAGATTTAAGAGTAGTAAAAAAGCGATTATAGCTTCCTCAAATGTCTGTGATTAGACTCTAGATTAGATTTGGGTTAGTTATAAGTTTGTGTAGGGCTACTTTCTGTCAGACAGGGGGCTGGAGAGCTTTCAAGACCTGGTAACCTGGGACATGCTTCTTGGATCCATTTCCATCATTCTGGATTTGACGTGTCCTTCTTTGTCCTGTTGTGATTGACGCACAAGGCACTTCTAAATCCAATTTGAGTGGCCAGATGATCTAGAATGAGATGGATCTGTACAAATCTGATTGTAATCAGATTTCAAATCACCCTCAAATGTGGCTTGGACAGGTTTGCAAAATTGGATTTCATGTGGTTTTTGACTGTCTGGACTACCAAAAATCAGTCAGGATAAAATTTTGATAGCCCAAAAGTCAGATGTGGTCTTGCAGTCTGAACATATCCTGAGTTACATATCCTCATTCAGAAAGTATTCTTCATCCAAATTCCTAACAACTTCACTATGAATGGGTCAACTAAACAACTGTTGACTGTATTAGTAGATTTATGTAAATGTGTGACATCACAAAAACAAATTTTGCACCTCAGTGTGGTGTGTATCATATCCAACATTTTGTGTATTTTTTTACTTTTTTGACACAGGAGCTCAAAAACAGACACAAGAAGGTTGACTTGTGCAAGTTTTTGTCTAGAAGATATGTTAAAAAGTCATTACTCTCTACTGTGTCATTATCATGATTTGAGTAGTATGGTAATGAGATGTCTTTGTAAACATAGAGAGTGAGAAATTCATTTTTTCAAAGGGGGGGGGTTGGTGGGAATCAGGGGGTACATGTCCCCTGCACTTTTTCAAAAGGCATTTTTTATCCTTTGCCAATTTTACTGTCCAAAAACAATGTTACACTATATTACATGGAGGCAAGTCAAGCACTAGGACCAAGCGGAAAACGGTCGCTCAAGCTGAAGCCTGTTTCCCTTTAGACTCCCCACAAGCTCATCAATTGACTCTGACGTTTCTTGCTAACATATGATTGGCTGTTCCCGCTGTCACTCCATCAGCATCTATAATTGCGGGGGTGACATGTCCCCTGCACTTTTTCAAAAGCCCCTCCCCACCCTCATATTCAAGCCTGTTGTGTGTCATTCACACTCTGTGTGTATTGTTCTCAGCTCTTTGTTTTCATAGCCAGTCCGGCTACATGTCCATGTTAGTCCTGCTCTGTGGAAACATTAGCCCTCCCTGCATTTCCCTGGACTTTACAACACCATGCTGAGAAAACAAATAAAATGAGGAAGTCATAACTGAAGGCAATGATGTAGTTGAATACAAAGCATTTGTTTTGGTCTGAGATGCTGGTGCTCTAGTGTGGCATCTAGTAGCAGAAAGGATCGTATGCAGAACCTTTAAGACCAAAACCACTGACAGGACCATTTTGTGCTTTGTTAGCATTAGAGTGCTAAAAATATGCTTTTAGGCCAAAATCTTATTTAATCCTTTTGTAAAACAATGTCTCGATTATTAAGTATGGCTAACAATGAATATAAGGTAATATGTATCTGTTAGCATGAAGCATGATGTCATTATTCATTTCATTCATTGTTAGCAACATTAGACTATTTTGACTGAACTCTTCATTTGAGAGCTTTATTATTTATGTATGTGGTATCACATGGCATGAGAGTTTTTCCCTTTCTCTCTCTGTCTCTCACACACACACACACACACACACACACACACACACACACACACACACACACACAAACACACACACACACACACACACACACACGAGCCATCTGACACTCCATCCATCATTCCCATCATGCGCTGGATTTTATCAAGAACACTCCAGCAGATGGGTCGTGAATACGACGTGCTAAAGCATGCACACACAAACACATCCTTATGCGCAGATGTCTCAACCATCCCGTCTTCCCAGAACACTGTCTTCTTTGAAAGAAGTCTCAGCTTCTGATGCTTGTCTTGATCTCAATCCAGGTTTCATGGCAACTCCACTCAAAGCTCCTCCGTTGAGGAACTGTGAGGAACGCTGTGAGGATTTGGTTGGGGAAATTCTTGCAGTGGGATACTCCCTCTGGATATCAGCCCCCAAATCCAAAAAGATGAACACTGATAGAGCAGTCTTAGGGGATGCCATTCAAGCATCTTGTTTCCACCAGAACAACCAACATCTGACATATTATTGGATGTTACCACCAGAACTTTCTTTATCTTTAGGATACAGATATAGTATTGCAGTCAAAGTGGCTGTTCAGCCAATCATTTAAGACATGTTTGGCATCTGAGAATTAAAAAAAAAAAAAAGGTCCTAGACTGTCACTGGAGCAGTACATTTCCTGCATTGTACAGGGCACATCTTCAGTTCCCTGAGTTAGGGAACACTATTGTAGCAGATTGTGTTGTGATGAATTTATATATGAAGTTGAATTTTATAAAAATCTGCTTCTTTATCACAGAAAAGAAAATGTAGTGAACATTTAAGCTGCAAGTTGGACCTTAATGATTATGTTGTACCTTTCAAGTCCATTTGCATTGTTTACATTGATTATATTGAGCCTCTTCTCTGACAGTGTAGTTTTGCACTGGTGCTACAAGGATAATATAGCTTTGTTAGCAAGTTAACAGAGTGTTTAACAGTGTTAACCCTATATTTTTTTGGCTGAATGGTAGAGAACCAGTGTTATTATACATACATGATCATCAAACATGAGTGTATAGCCACAGTAGCATCATCAGTTAGCCAGTGAATACACTTCACTGAATATACATATATCTACACATCTGTTATCAGTGTTGGGAATAACGGCGTTAAAAATAACGGCGTTACATAACGACGTCATTTTGTCAGTAACGGGATAAAATAATTAATTACTTTTCCTGACGTTATAACGCCGTTGACGTTACTGGTCATTAAAAGCGGTCCGTTACTATATATTGATATACTAACAGTAATCCGAGCGGACCT